>PNEQ01032108.1:6415-17969 GCA_003012365.1 Medauroidea extradentata
TGGGGGGGGGGGGGGGGGAGGAGAAGATTTTTTTTTCTGGCGACAGTGACCTTGTTGCATCGTTTTTATTAATTAAGCACGTATAAATTAGATACTTTAGTAATAAAATTTCAGTTTTATGTGCTTAAGTTAGCTTTATTTAGATTAAAAAATACAAAAAATATATTTATACACATAAAATTCTAAATCCAGGGGGGGCATTTAACGCCCCCCCCCCCCCTGTAGCCACAAATGACGCCCCTGGTTCTAGCGAACGATAAAAGACAATCATGGCAGCCCATAATGTAAACATGCCCAACCGATATTTACGTTTTCCCGCTATTTGCACTTTTTTCTTCAGGTCCCGTTTGTTTGCAAATTAATACACTGTTACATTTTCCCGCATATCACATCATCGAAATCTTATTTTGTCCCGCTGTGTACAGTCTTTTTGCCATCCGAAAACAATATAAACACGAGAAGTCAGAGTCACAAATAACCAAAGAAGAAAGTACATCTAAACTTCTTTGGAAATAGTACACAGACGAAACATCAGAGCGAAGTTAGTGATCACGTGCAATGCCACAGGAGAATGACAGTGATCGCATGTAACGGTTGCACTCACGGCACAATAAATTCAAGATGGCGGCTGGAAGAGAATTGCCGCTGCTGGCACTACCGATTGCTGTTTTCACGTTGGAAACATTTGATCTCTTTACGTGCGTTCGTCTTTGTTTTTAGCGCAATTAACTGCCACTTTAACCTAAAATTTGTGCAACATGTTTGAAAATGTTTTATTATAAACAGACAGGTTTTAAAATCATTTCCATTTTAGTGCAGAATGTTTATATGGTTATAAAACAGTAATGTAATTTCACGATTGCACTCGTAAATACGTAATATTTATATTAAAACAGTTTTTTAAAAACGATAGTAATGCTCCTAATTTCCTGTTTACGGTTTTTTTATTTTCCGTAATTTACGTTAGCGTAATAACTTGTAGCAAGAGAGATTTCTTATGTTTCGTCTAGTCAGTCAGCTCAGCACAAAGTACAACTTCAGATTTCGAGGTTAGGTAAAAAATAGAGGCAAGTCCACATGCATAGTTGGTCGGCATGCATCATTTTTTTCTTCTGGTCCTTTGAAAAACGATCCATAGAGTTTCTACTGTATAATAATGTTAACTTAAACTAGCATAACATAACAACTTAACCAACCTAACAAAAAAATTACGTAGGACTACTTATGTCTGTAAAAACATTTTTCATGATAAACTATGTGTCTTAAATCAATAGTTTGGCGAGTACACTATGAGTAGTGATACATAATATTTACCTGTTTTTGGTGAAGCTGAACACTACCAATCAATGTAACTTCACCTTGCAGAAATTCTATTATATCTTCATTATTTACAAAGCAACAAAGTCCTAGGAATATTCAAATACAACAATTTTCACTTATGTCAATTCACTTTCCACTTTCAAAATGCTGTTGTTGTGAAGTAATGGCGAGAAAAGCTCTTGATACATTGTCTAAAAACAGACGTGTAATGCCTGGTCACTACACCATCACTCTTTGTATCCCAAAAACACACTGTAATGTGCACCTGTTGTTTTTTAAAAAGAAACTGCTTCAACAATTCGTCAAAACAAACTACAACTTTCTTCCCCTCTAGCAATTAACTCACTTCACCCGTGAAATACGACGCCAAGACCAAATGTCACGTAAAAAAACCTATCTTATCTCGATGTAAATTTAGTTTCTTTGCTGTGACACTAATCTGGAAACATTGTTTCACATGGTACACATTTGAAAAAAGCATCTAGGGCTACTTTCACAGTTTAAACTCCTAGCCTACTTAGGGATTTCTGCCTTCAACGAGGCTCATAACGGAATGCCCGCCCATGTTGCTTAAAGAAGAATTAACATTGCACGAATTGCGCCTTGCAGAGCTATCTCCACGATCTTCGTGATTTCTTTAATAGTAGTAGGATTGCTTAACCAATACAGTCTGTTTCTTCCTGTCATTACTGTTTACCCTAAATTAATTACGTTGTGGAAAATACACTCTAACATACATTTCCAGCTATTTTAAATGCATTTAATCACTTTCATAAGCACACAAGAGATCACGTTATGCTGTAACTTTTTAACATGCCTTTGTCACTGCACGAGCCTAAAAGTGCCGGCGTGTTTCGCCATTACGCTGTACGGTTGATAAAATACCATTTAAATGTAAATTCACGGACTTCAGGCATTATCAGAAGTTATTAATACTCGCACGAACCATAAAAAAATATTCGCGCCACGCCAAGTAAGCAGTAAACAATCTACAACTAATGAACGTATCAGCATGCCGCATGGTAAGAACAAAAGCGAACTGAGAATCCAATGTTGCCAAGTCCATGCCATCAATTTCAACTACGAAATCTTGGGGAAAACACTACAACTCTTTAAACCCACATTGTTAACCAAAAATTCATTAAAATCTACGGCATTTTGCAAACAGTACGCAAGAAATACCACGAGAGAGTAATTCTTTACCACTGTGGAAACTTGATAACACCTCATCGGTCTGGCAACACTGACAGGAACCACTGAAAATTCTGGTACAAAACACCAAAAAAATCTTATTTTAGACTAAAAACTGGTACCACGCGTCAAATTAACTGTTTCACACAACTACAATATCGTTTCGAAAAGATATTATGGAACTAGAAATGGTATATGTACCAAGAAAATGGTACGTTGCCTTCGCGGAAATGTTAGATTACCAAATTTTGAAAATTCCAGGTTTTTTTTCGAGAATTCCCTGACTTCTCCAGAAGTCTTAAATTCCCCGCCTTATCTCCGGTTTTCCCGGTTGCTCGCCACCCTGTATTACCAATTGATAAAGATCGTAGAGGACGCATGAACCAATACATTGGCTACTACCCCACTCCAGCTGCCCAAGAGCCAAGGAAATGCACAGCGGTGGTAACATGTGGCTGGCAACGACATCAATTGTCGGCAGCTGTGCTGCTACTTGGCAACGCTGGACTGAGGCTTGCAGTGCACTACGTGACAACAACAGGCTGCAGCAGCTACTTGCTAGGTTGTAACATTCCTGTGCGCTGTTGTTGCCTGCCAGTAAAGCACTAGACACTTAACTCTGTGGTACCATACCTAGATCCTAGTTTTCTCTGCCTGACAATTGTGTGCTGGCGAGACAAAGGATCTAGTCATGTGCTCCAGTT
The DNA here is from genome assembly GCA_003012365.1 of Medauroidea extradentata. NCBI lineage: Eukaryota > Metazoa > Arthropoda > Insecta > Phasmatodea > Phasmatidae > Medauroidea > Medauroidea extradentata. The sequence continues at coordinate 9,631 of PNEQ01032108.1, forward strand.
GTATTGATAGCAAGTGACTCACACTTCACTGCGAGGCAAAAGTAGCCTATGTCACGAATATAACGCTCATTAGTAATTTGTATCGTAAATTTAATCAAAAAACGGGGCACTTGTATGATTTCTGATGGAAATTGCAATCCTTGTTAACATCATACAACTCCATAGCTTACAGTTTAATTTTCAAACAGTTTTTAGGTTACCAAAATTTTTCATACCTTCAGGTAATACAAGTAGCAATTTTTGAAGGACAGAGAGAGAGAGAGAGAGGGAGAGAGAGAGAGAGAGAGAGAGAGAGAGAGAGAGAAGCATTCTACGCAGGCAAATACAAGTCAGGTCTAACGAAAATTGATTTGCAGTTTAGATTATCGAGAACCCTGAACTTCATTAAATTGGAATTCTACTGTCTCTGCACAAAGCGTATAATTCTTTAAGGGAGACTTCCAGCTGTTGAACAAATTTAAAATGTATTTCTTTTACAGCAGAACCTTACTAATACAAACCCTGTTAATACAAAGTTCTCATTAATACAATGTTGTTCTATTTCTCCTTAGAATAATATGCTCCATCAAAAATTTCTTTATACACTAAAAACGTAAAGTAAAGGTTATTGATTAGTCATGGTGATACTCAAGTTTTTATTTTGGGATTAAACATCCAGAAAATATATTTAGATACCTTTTTGAGTTTTGGTGAACACCTGTTAATACAAAACACATTATTACAAAGAGCAAAAATTTATGTCCCTTCGGGGTTATATTAATTAGGTTCCAATTTATGCTAGACACGACGGAAAATAAGCTGTATGTGGAAACAGTGATGAATAAGGCAATGTGGGGTGTCAAAACCCAAAATAAAAGCTCAAACTTTATTACAAACTCCCCAGCCCTCTTTTTCGACCAATACCCCAAATACTATGTACACGGCAGCCTTACAATGGTGAAGCCGCTAGCTATCTTGGCAGAAGGTAACAGTACCAAGATAACTACAGCTTTCAAAGATTTGGGACAAGTTATATTACTATATTACAATCTAGCCTGAATTAAATAGCAATTCTTAACTTTCGTTAAGGCCAGTCTGTTTTAATAACTGCTTGAACATCAAGAGGTATTGTACGCACATGTTATAAAAAATTCAGGTACGCGAGGCCCGGCTATAGACGTTACTCTGCTGGCGTCCCTGTCGGGGCCTCTGGGGGCAGTTCTTCGCTGGCTGTCGCCGGCGTGCTGTCATTGCCAGTAGCCTCAGGTTGGCTCTTCTCGCTGTCTCTGGGAGCATCTGCTGGAGTGTTGGTATCTTCTGGTGCGGCCGCCGGCGTCGGTGCAGCTGCTGGTGCAGTCGTCTCCTCCTCCGCGGGAGGGGCCTCCTGTGAGTCATCGCTGGCTGTCTTCGCATTATCCACTCCATCCGTGCTGGGGGCATCCTGCACACACATACCTTGCTGCTTCACACACCTCTCACACCTACATGATCACACTAGTGGACAGCACAACAAATATTACAGGTACAACAATACTTGGGTGTTCTTCCACTACTGAAACAATTTTATGTCATGAGACAGAGTGAAGCTTTCTTTTGCCATGGCAATCTTCTAGCAGTACTCACACTTGCCTACATTCCAAAATTAAAAATTAGACCTATCACAGAGCTGATTTGAATCCTCCTCCCAACCCCCTGCAAAACACACAAAGAAAATGAAGTCGTGGTACATAAATCAACGATAAAAGCATTACTCTATAATTGTTGGTTTCTTGCAGCCAATTTGTGAAAATTAAACAATAGCAATCCTAGACAATAGTCTAGTCAACGTTTTAAACAAAATTGTTTCCAGTGTTACAAACTTCTGAGGCACAATTTCTGACGCTGGAACATTGTGCATTTAACTGCGGCGCAAGAGATCACGTATAACGAATTAGTAATTGTGGATAAATCCTTACTCATTAAGTTGACAAATACCACTACCTAGGATTGTCATCAACTATTTTATCCATGTTGGCTTCGAAAAAGCATAGAAATCAATTGACGTTTTATACGTTTATTTATCTACGAAGCACCCTTAAGGAAAGAGACCACGTAATAACCCTAACTGAATTTTGATTAAAACAGTAATGCAATATGTTCTCCACATACATTTCTAAGCATTCTCAAAATGACATACTTACCCCCTGGCAAATATGCACCAGTTTTCCAGGTAGCAATGTACAGTACAACCTCGTTCTAACAACATCGGTGATGTAACGACATAATTTCCAGGAACCTTGGAAAAAACAATAACATACTGCAGTTATGAGAAATTAGTGATATGCAGCTGTGAGAAAAAAAACTGTAAAGGTCAGAAACTTTGACTGGAACGTAGTTGAAGTGTGCACCCGGTGAGTTAGGCTGCCCGTGCAACACCAGCACATGTGAGACGTGATGACTAGCCCTTCACTTCTCCACACCCCCTCCACCCTTCAGGCTTATCTCACATTTTCCCACGAGCCCTCCTCTCTGCACATCCTTCTTCTAACTCCTACACGTCTCATCTGTACCAAGCAATCAGTCAACAGTATTGTATTGTTTGACTTGTTGCTCATCCGAGTTGTATTTTTCTTGGAGAGTGCTGGGCTGTAAGAAACGCACGTCTAAAATCTTCTGCCTGTCCACGCCAGCCGATAACCATTCACTCCCCCCTTCTCTTCCCAAAAAACCAGATTGTGCTCGTGTGCACATGCATTAACGGCTACTGCTGACGCCGACTATGGTAAGTAACGTGGAAACTTGCCTGTCAGGCTACCAAGCAGTGCCACATTTGCCTTTTCTTTCCCACCTTCTCCCAGCCATCTTTGTTTTCTGTGTCTGGAAAGCGCCTAGGGGTGTTTGTGAAGAGACGACACATTTCTTTTATTCATTCATTACAGAAAAAAAATGTGTCGGTCCGTAAATGAAGGGGAAAAAAACAATCCTGCGTTGTCTAATCTTTTTTCTCTTGCTTCACATCAGGTTGTAGGAATTCAACTAGTTTTGGCCTTGACAACTTCTGCTGTGTTATTGATCACTCGCCACGTGAGGCATATGTCTGCAGCGTAAAAACTGCCTACAACTACTGTAGTCCCACATGCTACATGTGGGATGTTAAGGCTTGTAATTATGCTCGCTCAACAGGGCAGCAATTAGAGCGTCTACGACCAGCGCATAGAGCCAGTGGCAGTGCAGAGCATTAAACTGGTGCGTTGTGCATAGTACGTATTACGATTTTTCCTATAAGCCTAAGACTTAAAACAACGAGTAATTCAGTCGTTTTATAGTGACAGGACCTCAAACAACTCGTTTTAAGCCATTTTGATTGGCTCAAATACAGTGAAACCCCTTATTTACACTTTCCAGGGGGACAGGGCGAAAAAGTGTAAATGAAGGGAAATCACAAAAAAAAAAAAAAAAAAAAAAAAAAAAAAAAAAAAAAAAAAAAAAAAAAAAAAAACAGTTCAGCTTACCTTATTTAGTACTTTTGTTTTCATGTTGCTTAAAAATCTCTCTAGAAGTAAAATCAAAGTGATAGTATTCATGCAAGCTATGTATTTGTCATATTTTGTCACATAAAATTTGGTACAGTGTAAGTTACCAATATCGGATTCGAATATACTGTTACAGGAAGATTTATGGCACATGCACATACCAAGAGAACATCTTAAAATGTTAGATCCAATTTTTTTTTATCGTTTGGTAAATACTGTTCCGCATTTTACCATTTTTTTGCAAATGCTATCATGAATTTTGACAAAAACGGTAAGGATTATTCAGATCAACACATGTTCCCACGAACACATCACACTTCTCCATTATTACAGTATCTGATTTTGTTTTATCTACAATGTCAGCTATTTTTTTTTCGTTTACATTACCGTTTTATAACCATCTAAAACATGCTGCACTAAAATGGAAATGATTTGAAACACAACAGCTTGACTTTCAAACACGTTTTGCAAATTTTAGGTTAAAGTTACAGTTATTTGCGCTTACAAAGACAAACGAACGTACGTGAAGAGATCAATGTTGCCAACGTGAATATATCGATAGCGTCCGAGACAATCGATAGCACCAGCGGCGGCAGAGTTTTCTTGCCGCCATCTTGAATTTATTGTGCCGTGAGGGCTAGCATTACACGCGATCACGGTCATTCTCCTATGGCTTTGCACGTGATCACCAACCTGTTGTGCTGTTTCTTCTTTGTTCTATTTCCAAACCAGTTTAGATGTCCTTTCTTAGTCATCTATGACTTTGAAATCTCGTGTTTTTATTGTCTTCGGATGGCGAAAACGTGGGCATGAAACTTAAACAGCGGGAAAAATAAAATTTTGATGTGATATGCGGGAAAATGTAACACTGCACTAAATGGCAGACAAACGGGATCTGAAGAAAAAAGTGCAATTCGCGGGAAAACGTCAATAACGGTAACGTAAATACGAGGTTTCACTGTATCTGTTTCTAATGGGCGTACTATTTTTTAAATACAGACTTCTTTCTTTATAAGCATTTTTATTAGTATCGCTTAAAATCTTATAATGGCGACTAGCTGTAAAAATTCATGCGTTGAAAAACAACCAATGGCTTTACTGAAAGGTTTTAAATGGTTGCAGTATACTTTCACGTAAACAACAAGAGTCACTCTGTTATCGGTGTGTGTACTTCGCGCCAGGCAAGCAGGATGAATCACGCTGACGTGCACACACCCAGCTGAAAGGGAAACAAGCCAACGACAGCCGGCTGTTTCCCCACTCCGCCCTACATAACCAGACCTAACGTACTTCGCGGCCGCAGGTGTCACGGCACACAGGAAATTATGAAGCATCATTTAATTTGGAAGACATTTTCGATATACTAAAATATAATTACAAGAAAAAAGTTTTATTTTTATTATTTTTAGTCGATTTGGCGGGAAGAGGCCACTAGGCTTACTAATTACATAATAATATAATACAGAGCACAAGTACTTGCAGAGTAGTATTCGTTGATAGAACACACACAAGCAAGGATGAACACATTTTTCACGGAGCGGAAAATGTGTTCATCCTTTATTTCAAGTCGGTATACAGTAGAGCCCCGATTTAATGAACTTGGGAGTAACAAAAACAGTGATTTTAAAAAAGGATTTTTAGGAACCTTCGAATATTAATTGTAAATTAAGTCCAGGGTGGCTAGCAAAACCTTTAAAAAAAATTTCCCGACTTTTCCAGGTCAGCTTCTCTTATTTCCCTGACCAACAAAATATCTATATTAACCATGTCAAAATTTTCTTTTGGGTAAATATTAAGAATCGCTACTTATCGTGTACCAGCCAAACTATTGATTTTAGACATATACAGTGGAGCCCCGCAACTACGACAAGCGATAATTCTCGAGAATTTTGTCGTAGTTGCGTCGTCGTAGTTGCCGAAATTCCCATTTTTAACCCCTAAAAATTAGTTTTTGTTCAAGTCGGTATTTTTCTTGCTATAATACCATGTATCAATGTTACTCTCGTTAATAACACGGTTTTTTAAAACAAAGTAATATGTTTATATTGAACGCCAACTTTTTCTGAAGATTTTGATACTAGGTAACTCTATAATACCCTCCCCAATTTGTGTTGAAAGATAGAAATAAAATTGAAAATGGCGATGGCGCGAGGCCCGCAGCGGGACGAGTGACGAATATCGACTCCATCGACTAGAGTGTGCTGCGCTCTGTGCCAAGCGTCGGCAACTAAAGAGCTTGTACTGTAGTGCATTCTGACAGAGCGATAAGACATTGTTTTCTGAGCTGTCCACTGGGGCGCTTCATGCGCCATTAGCTTCTACGGCACAGCTCGTGCCTGACTGGCGACTGCCTGTCTATGTAGTATAATTATAGTGTTGCGTACTGGAAATGTGTAACGATTGTAAAGTGTTTAAACGCTCGATATTTATATTTCTGTTACGTTAAATGCTTCTACAGGATTGTACAGTATAATAAACCAATTTTTTCAAAATCACGAAAAATTTACAGTGCGCGACGTAACTTGCCGACTGCGTGCAGACCAAAATAACAACAATACCTACCCCAGACGTATTAATTCGACTTCTCTGCTCACCAGAAAATAAAAATAAACCACAGAAATATAAACAAAACTTCTTGTCGGCAAGAAAAATGAGTTGCGCGAATGTAAGGCGACATACTTTTTGGTGTCGGGCGTAGTAAAATAAAATGTTGAATGTAGCAACGGTAATTTTTTAGCGCACGATAATATATTTTCAGCGTGTTGTTATGCAAAATCACGGTAAAATGAAACTTAGTAATATTCTAACTGTACGGCATCTTTATTTTTAATTAAATAACATACAAAGTGCCTAAACATTTCCTACAAATTTGTTCTATTAAAGCAACAATTTTTCCCGATCACGCTGAAAAAAAAAAAAAAAAAAAAAAAAAAAACATTGCGCAATTACTGGGTGCATTTTCTCCCGAAATTACAACTATGAAAATCAGTGAATATAAATTAAAAATTGTATACGTATACACAATAATATTGGATTTATCATTTCTTATTTAAAAATTATAAGTAGGCTCTCAAAACAATAGGTAATTAACGCATCACAGTCAGTTCCAAATAAAATCCAAAGTCGAAATCCAATAAAACAAAGCCAAGAAACGTACGTAATATCACAAGATGTATCCAAAAACCAAGCTACACGCGAACTGTGTAAACACACAAATTACAATGGCAAGTGTGACGCACGAGACAAAAAAAGAGGTTTTTTTTGTGTCGCCCTCTCATTCGCTGACCTTGCTCGGAATCACAAAGGAGGGTTTAAGGACTGAAGAGGAAAACATGAGCTGCTTGGCTATCACTGCTGCTGCGCACGCAGTCGATGTACAGAGCAGGCTATAGGCTGTTCACGGTAAAATGAACACTTTTCAAAACCATTTCCATGAGAACAGCAATCAATAAATATATTTTGTAGTGGTCGCGCGGACATAAAATTCTAGTGGAGTTTAAAATATACGCTATGTCAAATATAAAAACGGAAATGTTTATCATAAATAGGCGACGGAAGAATAAAAATCGGCCAAGAGAAGACCGTAACTAGGCGCTCAAAAGTGTTCACTTTACCGTGAACAGCCTTTACGCATAGGCCGTAGACAGTGCACGTAGTGTGAGTAGGAGCAGAAACGGAGAGGGAGAAAGAGGAAGGAAGAGAGATGCGTCATCACATTACTTGCTAGTCTTCGGCGTTGTGTGCACGGTCTAACTTACAAAGCTGGCGGCCTACCTATCCAGGCACGCGGCGCAAATGTATTTCAGCAGACGTTTTTAGAGTTTTTCGCTGATTTTTTTTCTTTAATAGCTGCGACTTATTTATTAACGGACACCACCTCTCTTATTATTGCACGCTTACAGACGTATTTTAAAACGTCTTTCCTACTTGAAGTAGTATTTTTAAAAAATGCAGTTTGCGATTTTAATTTTTTTTGAAGGGGATCGAGAATATTGTCGTAGTTGCCGATGTGGTAGTAGCGGGGTTCGACTGTACTTCATTTATGAAAACTGTTTTTAGGGACATAAGTACAGTAAAACCCCCATTAACGAATATTCTACTTAACGAAAAACCCTGTACAACGAAGTAAAGATTTGGTCCCGCCAAACCCCCATAAGAACAATGCATTTTTAACCTCCAAATATCGAAATTTACTTTGTTCACAACTGTAAAATTCTCTCTACAACGAACGACCAGTTTTAAAAAAATTACACGTCAATAATTATATTCAACAAGAAACTATTTTTTATTTTCCTCGCGCTGAAAGTACGTTTAAAACCTTGATGCATACAATAAAAAACTGTAAATAAACATAAACAACATGTCTTCAGTTCCATAGTTTAAAGATACATACAAGGTGCGCATGCGGCACTTGACATAAAATGGCCGCCTAACTCTTAGTTGCAACTTCAGCGCTCGTGGTGGTGGAATTCCATACCATGATTTCGGCGAGATAAGCACTCCGAGTCCCGTATTTCTGTGGTTAAAAGTGCGCATCCCAACAGTGTACATCATCTGTGACATAGGCCTCTGTTTTGTTTTGCTTTTCTATCACTGAATTAATGACGGTATTTTAGAAGTCTAATATTTAGCACGTGGTTAGTTGTAACTTTAACGTGGATGTGTTTGAATGAAATGTTGCAGCAGATGATAATAATAATAATAATAAAATTAGAAATTTAAAAAGTTGTTCATCAAAGTGATAGTGTGAGATACTGTAGTTAACGATTTCAACATTCGTGTCCAAGCCTACACTATCAGCCATAATTTCAAATCGTAGGCAGATAGAAAACAACACTGCCTTTGTTT
>PNEQ01032109.1:0-27079 GCA_003012365.1 Medauroidea extradentata
GCTTTTAATTAACTTTGATAGTGTGTTACATCACATTAATTTTTAATACTTAATTATAAAGCAAAAATTTGTTCGTGATAGTTTTCCAATACATTTTTGCCATTATAATGCAGTGTTTCAATTTATGCCTTTAATAGGCCTGTTTGATCTGTCAAAAATTTTTTAACAGTTGAGATTTGGAATATAGATATACTCACACTTTCAGCTACATTTATTTTTAAGGGAGAGTGTGATATAGGTGTAAATTTGCATTAGCATGTAATGTACAGGCACTTGTAAATGCTTGCTATACACAAATCATTGACAATTTCAACTGAAGCATGCTTTTCTTTTCGGTTCGTGGGCAATGACTGCACAACACATAAAACTTTCATTTCTTGCGGAAATTTGTGACTATTTAAGGCAAGTGTTTTTCAGTATGTGCACTTAAACTGCCCTGTCTTTACTATTTCTCTACAGTAATTACAAAAGTAGAGGCAGTGTTGTGTCGTGGTCGTGTTCCAAGGCGTGCAGTATTGGCTCCGACTATACGCTCCGAGCAGGTGGACTCAGCGTGCCTACCTTTTAGAGCTAGAGACATGAAAAATTCACGTTTTCTTTCAGGAGCAAGAATTCAAACAAGTGTTAGTTGGTGTCACATTTGCAACTGGCCCTTGACTTATTTGATACCTCTTGGAAGTCGCTGAGCCAATAATAGAATGTAACTACATGCAGGCTCATATCATTGTGTCCGCGAGCAGCCAATGAACAACTGTTGTCTCCATCAGGAAACAGACGTTCTTGGAAGCTAGTCTACAGGTCAGTCAACCCGCGAATTTTACCGGTCTCGAAGTCGTAGCCAATAAACATGTGTTATGTAGATTGAGGTATATTATTGGAAAGTACGTTCCTTACCAATTGTACTGGAAGAAGAGTGTGCCTGCTCCTATATGTCTGATGGTCCCACGGACAACTTAGTCTTGGACTGTTGAGTATATAATGAGTGAGTGAAAGATTTTGGTGAGCGCTCAACAACGAGGTCTTTATTCCTGGTCAGGGGTGACATGAGGTAAATGTGAAGCAGTGCTGGAATGTAGGGGCGGGGGAAACGCGAGATCCCCGATAAAACCCGCTGACCAGCGGCATCATCCGGCACGATTCCTAGAGTATATAGTCATTGCTTATCACCACATATCTTGGAACACGACCACAACGCGCCATTGAGTAGAAGTGACCTTTCCTTCGTCCCTTCTTTTGCGTTACTGTGGCTTTGGCCTGCCAATGTCTTCAGAAACTTAAGACTTTATTAAACAAGCAAAATTATTCCTTTAGTTGGAAAAATATCAAGTGAAATATTTTCTTATGAATGTGCTGACACTTATAATAAATTAACAAAACATTTTTAAGAATGTAAATGAATAAAATGGCACTGTGAGAAGTAAATGAAACATAATATAATGTTAAAATAAAAAATTAATATTGGTGAAAATTCTATTTCCTAACAGAATATTTACTTATGTAAGTTAAAAATGTATTATTACATAATTTTGAATAAAATTATAAACAAAATCACTTGTAAGGAGCTTAGGAAATAGTTACCAAACATGTTTAACTGAATGATTTCAAAATTTTGCTTTGTAAAGTTAGAATTTTCCAAGTATAAAATATGTAAGTTAACTATTTCAGTAAGACATACGGTACCACTTAATGGTTTGGAAGTATATATTAACTGGCTGTATTAGTAGTAATATATGCAAACTCAACAGACTATAAGCACATTACTTACGCCATAAATTCTTAGTTATTGTTGCTATGGCTTGTAGTTCAGAAAAAAACTGCAATTTTATTTCCAAATATATAATTTAAACATGACATTACCATGCTATTAGTACTAATTGCCTAATAAGCAATTTCGGTTCCACCAAACGTACCAACTGAATTTCTTGTTGAGTATTTTGTTTATAGTAAGCTGTGAACTCTTCCAGTCATATTAATTCCATCCTACATCATATTTTATTGAATCAACGAAATATCAATTGACACTGGTCATAATTTCATACCAATATCTTGAGTACCTTTAAATTCACACCAGACCTCTCCAATGCCCCCAACATTTGTGTTTCAGATACACATACCCTAGGTAAGAATGATAAAATCATGTTTTGAAAGCATTGTCTGTTCAGCTTTTCACACAGTACTCACGTCAGCTGTAAATGGCATTTATCATGCTCCAAGAGAAACAGTTGACAAATAATTTTATCACATTTACTATGCAAAGCTGTCTTAAAAAAAATCCACGTGATAGTACGAAATCATTTTCAACAACGCAGCCTGTCTTATCGCATTAACAGTTTTACATGTGTGAAGGCCCCTCGTAGTCTCGTACATAGGAGGATGATGGGATCGAGATGTGTTCTGTCGTCATAAAGACAGCTAGCTTTCAGTTAGAGGATGTTCTATGGTGTACGTGGCGTTAGTTTGGAACACACTGTTATTCTTACGTTATAACAGTGTCGTGGGCTGGTGGGATGGAACGTTCCCCATTATGCGGAGTAATTTAGTCAGACCGCGGGGACGTGACGCCGAGAGTTCTTTGTTAGTTTTGTTATGACGGGAGTTAAAGTGCGGGCGCGTAGCCACGTCATGTGGTCACAGGGTGGTCACATACTGCTGGCAGTGGTGTCGCGCTCCCCGGGTCTTGGCTAACGTCAGCTTGACTAGCAGCGTGGAACAGTGGCGGCGGCACGGTCAAGCGGCCGTGGTCGCGGGCTCTGCCGCCAGGGGCGCCGCCTTGCAGTCGGTGGGCGTGGTCACCAGCGGCGGAGGGGTGGAGGCGAGGTTCGCCCCTGCGCTGGCACCGCACGCCTTCAGCTCGGTGAAGATCTCCGTGAAGAAGCCCGGCTCGGCGTTGATGCGCAGCATGTCGCGGCTCAGGCGGTTCACGATCTGCAGGCAGCGGTCCCAGAAGCGCTCCTTGTTGTCCTCGACGAGGAACGGCTTCAGCGGGTACGAGATCTCGTTGCCCATGTAGGAGTAGGAAAGATATAGGCAGGTCAGCACGACCGCCTGTAGCTCCTGCTCGCAGTCAAGTTGGTCCTCCTGAACTAACTCGCGTACCAGCATGTACACGAACACCACGTTGGCTGGGTTGATGAAGGCCACGTCCTAAAACATTACACATACATACCTCTGTAAAGTTCCTGCCACACAGTCAATTATTTATTTAATTCAATTTATTAAATACTAGGATTCAAGAAACTTGATTCAATAAATGTTGAAGGTACCACTTGAAAAGTTATCACAAAATTTGTAACCGAATGATACTGACAACAAATAATGTACTAGCCATTTTATAGTTGAGGAGTCTTTGAGGGATACGATTTAAGTGCCAGAAAATCACACACTAAGGTTTTCCGTGGAAAAAAAAATTATTATATGTCCTCATTCTACAACCGTATGAAGTGTTATAAGTGCCAATAATATATTTTTAAGTTCAGACAAACATCCGTATAACGCACTTGTAACTCCATAACTGTTACCATGGAGAATGATACAAGTGCCATCTGAAGTAACATTACTAAACTTTTTCCTGTAACATTTCTTTTTACACAGACAATCCTGTAAATAAACGTAACACAGCATTCGAATTATCAGATAATTTGTAACAGTTTTTTTTATTACCTGAAAAACTTACTATTTGGCACTTATATTGTTTCCCACAAACACTCCTCAATTAACTACTAATCCTGCAAAACAGAAAAATATTTCTCATTATTTCTGTATAAATTATTGAATTCGCATACAGAATTCAATTATTACGTTATTTTAATTGATACTGTCATAAAATCCTTTTTTTCCCCTTCATTTTCATATTTCAGTTCAAGACAATTTCAAACATGTTCGAAACGAAAATCTTTAGGCCTTTCACATGACAAAATATTTATTGAATTTTATTTCTTGGGTTCAATTTATTGAATGGCACGACGATTCAAAATATTTGTTCAAAACGCACTGAAATTACCACTTGAAAAGTTATCACCCAATTTGTAAGCAAATGATACGCAAAATAAATGGTTGGTAGCTGTTTTATAATCGTCTACTAACACTGCCTGACACAAACAATTTTGGTTTAGCCAATACAATTTTTTTATTATTTTGTATATATTATTTAAAATAAATAATGATATTTTTTATTTTAAATAATTTTAATTCGCATAAAACCACGTTAAAAGTTTTGTGAACTTTTTCTCCGTTCTTAAATGTTTTGGTTAAAAAAAATTTCAAAATATCCAAAACTTAAATATTTGACGAAATAAAAGAAATTTAATAGGGCCTCAACAATTATACATTCCCCTACAACATTTCACAAGTACTTTGCTGCAACACTGAAGAATTTCATTTATAGGGAAAGTACAGCTGTAAACTTAAATTGATTCATTTTTGAAATAGAAAGCCAAGCTATGTGGTTATTTAATGTTAGTATTTATGGAATGCCTGTTGCAGTCTAAACGGCCATGCTTTGGACGGTCTCAGATGCCGAAACACGATTAGCATACAAGTGCTTGTGACCTCAGAAATTTTACCTGTACATTACGTATGCTTTAATGAAGGTAAAGTTTTAGAAATCAAATAAAAACGAGAATAATTGTCGAAAATCTAAACATTCAAAATTGCGACGTTACTTGCTCCGTAAGGCCGTTCAGTTGTGAAACAATTATGTAGGTGTTACTAGTACTTATTTTATCCTCTTAAGAGTAAGTGACGTGAGTTTTTTTTTTTTTTACGTTCGAGACACGAACGGGGAAGGCGATATGTCGAATATGACACGTTCGTCAAACACCTCATCGCCTCGAGGCGCGAAGGACTGAACAACCGTGCAGTGTTTTCGTAGAAACCGTTTTTCAACAGGACTACAAGCGATGACCCTGTTATTTTATTTTGAAAATTATGAGGTAAAGTCCATTGCAGGTTCCTATGATTTTGTTTTACGATTACGGTTGATGATTTCTCAGCTACAGCTACGTGGAAAAGTCATTTTTAACGCTCTTGAGGAGCTTGGGAATCATGTTTTAACTAACGAACGGTATTTTTAAAATCATAGGGACACAGATTGAAGTGTTTTTTTCTTTACGTTGATAAACATATTGGAAACATTCCTAATAGTTACACAAGAAATAAAACTTTCCATATCACGTTTCACGCGCCAGGTCCGACAACTCTTAAGGAACATTTTCAGCATTCATATTATTCGCATAACGGCATGCTAATGTTAAAAATAATTTTTACTACAGTGTAGGCCTACACCCAACAAAAACGGTCATGTACTGAAATGTATATAAATTACACTTGAACAGCATGTCGCGGGTTGCATATTAAAAGCTATGAAAACATTAAAAGACACATATTTGTTGTTTCGAAAAAGCAAAATAAGAATTTGTAGTTGATTTTCTGCAATTTTTAAAAATTCAAAATATGGTTGTAATGTTTTATACGTTTTAGCACGTCACGAAGCCCGTAACATCCTTCAGTAAAAATTATATGAATTCAGTCACGGAAAAAGAATACGTTGTGGCAGCTACAAAACATTTTGTGGATGTTTACCCTGCAAAATTAATTTAGTGTCCCCGCAAAAACATTTTCTGACACCACTAAGATATTGTGGCCACCGCAAAGAAATTTTGTTGGCACCAATAAAATATTGTGGCCACCACAAAAACATTTTGTTGACACCGCTAAAATATTGTGGTCACCACAAGAACATTTTGTTGATAAAACGTAAATATTGTAGTCACCACAAAAACATGTTTTGATAACACTAAAATATTGTGGTCACCACAAAATATTTTTTTTTGGCCACGGACAAATTTTGCAGGAAAGAATTTCAACAAAAATTTTTTTTTAGTGTAACTTGGATGATTTTCGTTGGCTGTCGTAACGTGTCGCTATGGAAACGGCGTGAATGCTAAAAATTATCCATTGGAGGATGATTACACAACCTTACGATGCATACTTAAGAGAAGTCATTCGGCTCTGCGAACACTATTCAAGTAAGCATTCGCCTTTACGAATTTAGTAAAATATTAATTTTCAAGCAAAAACATATATATTTATTTATTCTCCCCTTCTCCGAGTTATCTGGTAGTGCAATACGTAAATAAAGTTTGTTGACTGGATCCGAAAGCATTTGTTTGATGTTAAAGCTGCAGTTTAATTCATTTTATAGCCATTTCATTAAAACTAATACAATAGTTTGTAAATGAAAATTGAAAGGTAAACATGTTCAACGTCGCGATTGGACCTGCAGATATGTGACACTAAGGCAAAAACGTTTTTTTTTTTTTTGCAAAATATTGTCTAGCATTGGCGTTTTTAAATTATTACTTCAGGAAACCTGCAACTTTATTATTAAGTGTTTAACTTTAAGATACGCTCCAGGTTCTCTTATAACTGGTATTTAATTTAAAGCCCACAGTTGGAATAACGACTTATTTTTTCGTAAAAATTTTTATTATCGATTTTGGGTAATTTTCTGGCTCTTAAATATCCAGTTTACGTATCTTATACATGTTTTAACCAAAAACTAAAAACAGGCCCGCGCCTGTAACAACACAACGTAGTTAATTCGATAGCCAAAATTATGAAAATGTATTTACTACGAAAAACTTAAAAATATCTCTGCAAACTGACTGATTTTCATGAAATGAGTTTCACGTCGATTTAGCCAACTCTCCGAGAAAATGTGACCACGGTCGTAGAAGAACAGGTCTGGACACTCGCCTGGAAACTTTACCCCCTTGTTTGGCTGTAGTTCACCAAGTTACCGAGAGTGTTGTGCGTCTTTGGCGCTGCAATCAAGGCGGTCGAGCTCAAACTCCGCCCACTTCCCTCCCACATTTTCCCAGTGCTTACATTATAAAGACAAACAGTGTATGAAAACGTATTTTTTAAATCAATTTATGAAATAATTCCTTTGTTCACAATCCTGAAGCATGGCTCCAGCAATCTTTATTTACTTTATAATGTAACACTGGAAAAAAGTGGACGAAGTTTGAGCCCGACCGCCCTGATAGCAGCGCCAAAGACGCACAACACTCTCGGTAACTTGGTGAACTGCAGCCAAACAACAAGGGGGTAGATAGGCGAGTGTCCAGACCTGTACTTCTACGATCGTGGATGTGACGAAGAGAATATATATTCATTACAAGAATAATAAGACATTTTGTGTTGTGTTACAGAACTGCTAATAGCTCCGAGAAGTGGTGAAACAATACAAGGGCACTGGTCCGAGTTTCTCGTTTTATTTAGAGAATTATTATTTCTTTAATCCAGACGAAAGTCAATCACGTAAAATCGCTCTTTAACATTGTTGCAAATTAGTTTTACTACGTAACTGTATTTTTTAGAGACACACGGCGTAAATATTTTAGCTAATTACGAATTGAAGGGAAATTTAATTAACTAACTAATATGCTACCATAATGTAACATTCTGTCTAGACAAAATAAGAATATGTAGAAACCAGTTATAACTAAATTGCAGAGCGACTTTCCTAGCTTTACATCTATTAAATTGAATTTTACTAGATTTTTACTCCAGATAGGATATTATGCAACAGCACAGGTTGTTCAGAAATACATTAGGCCTATACAAACTGCAGAAAATATTTCTTTGAGACAATTGCAGTGCAAAAGCCATGGAAAATTGTTTTCATAACTCAACGCCCGGAGATTAATATGTTGCGTCAATGTGTGTGTACGGCAATTTGCATAGGACGCAGGCGCACTGATACAGCGTTTAGTGCCACACGCCTACGTTTTATGAAACCTGCCTTACATTTACGACTGTACCGCATTGCACAGGCAGCCATCGTACCCCAGAAAATATAAAACAATTTCATCCCACAAAAAGTAATTTTTCCTGGAGGTAAATTTAATACGTATCTTATTTAAAAATTTACCCGGGAGTTTCATTAATAAAAATCCACACAGCAGGTGTGTCATGCTCGAAAAAAAAAGTAAAATTTTCACATAATCATAACGTTTAAACTATTACTGTCTTTAGATAAACCTGTCGCAGTGACAAGAGGCAGTGACTATTTGAAGTGTTGCATGCAAATTATCCCGTACTTATTTCTGCTGGGTGCACTATTGTCTCAATAAACATGTGGCCACCAATTTGAAAATATATGTTTTAGCCGTTCAAATATTAAGACTTAAATAAAAAAAATATTTAAAAAAAACTCGACTCACAGGATACTAAATTTCAAATCGATCAGTCCAGTTAAATTGCTCACATTCACTCAGTAAAAATAATACAACTAGGAAAGAGCTGATGATGTTCAAACGGCTGAACAGATTTCCTTGAATAATAGCTAAGAATACTCTCAATCAAGTCATCTTTCAAATAAAAAAAAAAGCTACAAAAATTGGTTAATTCGTTTAGGAGCTACGATGCCACAGACAGACATACAGATAAATGGACAGACACGTCAAACTTATAACACCCCTCTTTGTGTCGGGGGTTAAAAAATAATCCAGCAAGCACAAACAACTGTGTTAATGCTACAGTGGTAGCACGCGTTTCGTGCCAATTTTACCAGTAAAAGTATTTCTGTTTCAATTTTAAAATTTGCGCCATGCACAGCTGGGTTAAATATCTCTGCCCTGCTCTGAAGTGAGAATAAAAATCAAGAGGTTCATGCTTCGACCAATTTGTAAACTAAATATGGCATTTTTTTACCAAACAAAGTTTACTTTAACCTTAATCTCACTCTACTAATTATCTGAGTAAACTGATTTTCTGTCTGAAACTTCGTCGACAAGTTTATCTGCATTGTGCTTCTTCATACAAAAAAAATAAAATAAAACTTTTTGTATTCTCCTTTGCTACAGTTTGTGCAATCCATTACAAGAATCTTGAACTAATACAAGTGTAGTTGAAGAAACTCTAGTGGAAGATTTCGCAGCGTTACTTTCCTAGAATTGTGTTCCTTGTAATCTCGTCAGGATAGCTACCCTTGCAGCCAAACGAGAAAATGTCATATGTCGAACACAAGGGATTTTAGGTGTAAAATTTTCACAGGAAAATGTAGCCAACTGTCAGGGCATTACTCAGTGCAAAATTTATACAAACTAAACCCAGACCATACGAACTAGTTGGCAAACTGGTATGTTGTGGTTGGTATGGCTTTTACACGCAGACTGAAAGGTCAAAGATAAAATTTCTAGGAAGATCTGAATTTGTGATTAATTTTATAGACAAGTTACTGGTAGTTATATAAGTCAACACATTCTCTCTTTTAACCTGTGGGCATTATACGTGGGGTGAGCAGAGGAGTTATAAGATACGAAATCTTCTATATATATATATATATATATATATATATATATATATATATATATATATATATATATATATATAAATCAATTGCTGATCGTTTGTCTTGCTAAAACTCGAGAACGGCTGGGTCGATTTAGCTGATTTTGGTTTTGAAATGTTTATCGTAGTCCAGGGAAGGTTTAAACGGTGAGAAAATATGGAAAAATTGTGAGAAAGATAGTAAATAAAACAATATTTTAATATTTTGATGGTTGTCATTGTGAGTTTGATGGTCGTCATTGTTGGTTTGTTCCACGTATTTATATAAATCCGTGGTGCGTTCAGAAATGTTTATTATTGTTGTTTGGATTTTAAATAAAACGCTTGGTCATCCTAACACTTGATGACTAAAGTACCAATCTTGTGTACAAAGAGATTTTTCAATTAAAGTAAATATTATCAGTTACGAATTATAGTCGCGAGGAAAGCCGCGGGGGACTGCTAGTTAAACATAATAAAACAAACTTCATTGTGAATAATTAACTATCCCAGGGGAAATGTTTGATTATATTGAATGCTGAAAATTTCCTTAAGGGATATCAAGTGCGTTTGATTTAAAAATGTTATATTTATACGAAATTGTATTAGTTTCGTGAGTACGAAAGAATTTTAGTTCGCGCTGTTTTCTCATAACGGTGCGTCAAAGTCAAAATTTGCGTGTTACTCTGCCGTGCAAATAGTGTAAACCAATTTATTTACTTTAACGAAACATTTCACACTGAAATAACACGCCATGGGCTATGTAACTTATTAATAGAAAAGCGCACAGTAAAAAACGTATGTATTTTTAAATTTGCGGAACTTGCAATTTTCCCCTGTAGTTATGCGTATTTTTTTAAAGATTCAAAATATTCCGAAGTTATTTTATAAATGTCAGGTTACGTAGCCCATGGCATATTTTTTTTACTGTGAATTACTTCATTTGAGCATGTCAATTGTTTTTCACTATTTGAATGGCAGCTTAACATGCAAATTTTAATTTTAAGGCCATGCTCTTGAGTTTCTACTGGTTTTGTGATGATTACTATTTTAACTTAAACGAGAGCAGAAAAAAAATCTGTCTGGCAGTTTTGTTTAAAAAGGTTTATGTCGTGACAGCTATTTTTTTCAAAGTAAGAAATTATACGGCTTCGACTGAAATTTAATGAACCAGAGTTTCGTTTACATAATTAACTAACACCATAGTATTTACTGACTTGAAAAAATCGCCCAACACGGAGAAGACAATTTTATACAAAACTGCCACACAGATTTTTGATATCTGCTCTCGTTTAGGAGTAAACAATTAATATCGCTGAAAAACTAGATACTAGAGAGCAAGGCCTTAACTCGCCATTATGAGAAAACTATTCCAGCTAAAATTATTTCGAACGATGAAATTGAACTGAAAAGCACCATACACAAAACTAACACTATTTTATGAAAATTTAAAATTATGTTTTTATATCAGTTCAACACCCTTATGTGGCGCGGTCTACCGTAATTTTCATCACCATTTTTTATTTGTACCAGATATTGTTTTTCTTATTTTAGACATAAAATGTGATGAAATTTGGCTCTTATGAAATTATTTTATCTCTCATAGTTTTCGCGTAATGGCTTGTTAAATTCATATTTTGCGTGTTTCCGTTTTAACGACTACACTAAAACCAACTGATATACCAAAGTCAAAAAAATCACAGTGGATAAAGACATTGCAGACTACAATGACATGCTCATAAAATTACAGAATAAAAATTATTTGAATTAAAAAAAAATTGCTGAAACTGAAAATACAAATTTTAAACATTCTATATATTTTTTTAAATGCAAATAATTTTTAATTTTTTAATTTTATGAGCATGTCATTGTAGTCTGCAATGTCTTTATCCACTGTGATTTTTTTTTAGTTTGTTATATCAGTTGGTTTTAGTGTAGTCGTTAAAACGGAAACATGCAAAATATGACTTGAACAAGCCATTACGCGAAAACTATGAGAGATAAAAATTTCGTAATAGCCAAATTTAGTCACATTTTGTGTCTAAAATAAGAAAAAAATATCTGGTACAAATAAAAAATGAAATAAGGGTGATGAAAATTGTGGTAGACCGCGTGGTTTACCCCAGTTTTCAACGTCTTTTTTTTATTTTTATATTTGTACCAGATATTTTTTTCTTATTTTAGACATAAATTGTGACAAAATCTTCCTCTTAGGAAATTTTTGCATAGCTTATAGTTTTTGCGTAATGAGTCGTAAACGTAAGAATTTACACTTTACAGTTTTATGCAAGCCACTAAAACCAACTGACATGCCAAACCGAAAAAAAATCACAATTTATAACAATGTTGTAGGCTGTGATTTGACACATATAATAACAAAAAATATATATCTTTGTTTTAAAATAAAAAAAATGGAATTTTTTTATTTTCATTTTGAAATTCAGCATTTTTTTATTAAATACAAAATATATTCTTTTGTTTTATATACGTTAAATCACAGCCTATAACATTGTTATACATTGTGAATTTCTTCGGTTTGGTATGTCAGTTGGTTTTAGTGGCGTGCATAAAACAGTAAAATGCCGTATTTTGATGTTTACCACTCATTACGCAAAAACTATAAGTGATACAAAAATTTTGTAAGAGGAAGATATAATCACGATTTATATCAAAAACAAGAAAAATAATACCCGGTACAAATATAAAAAAAAAAAAAACGTTTAAAACTGAGGTGAACCGCGCCCTTAAGGCCGCTGCCTACCTCGGAGCCCTGCACGGAGTCTGTCGTACCTACATGTGTACCACCCGAAGAAGTTATAAAAGAACTAGACTGCTACGCTGTTCTTTTGTTACATGACCAAATTGAACGCTGACATATTGCAGGCGAAGATAGGGAATTGTGTACTTTAGCTGAGGTAGGTGGGAAAAAATTTTTTTCAGCAAAAAAAAAAAAAAAAAAACAATGGTATAGGACATCGCATATTACGAGCTGCAATATGGCGCCAATCAATTAGGTCACACATAGAGATAGGCCGTCAGCATTGGTCTTTTACCGTTTGATACCACCACAGACAATTTTGTACAACTCGGTAAGGCACACATAGCTACAGGATCTTTTAGAGCGTGTTTGAAGTAGGCTGTACCATGAAAACTATGACCAAATTAAGTATTAGCATTGTAAAAAAAACACTCGAAAACATCTCCTCATAAATGTTTTCCTACATGTTTATTCATGTAGCAATGTTCTCCTCTTCTCAATGTAGATAATGTATTTCGTCCGAAAGGCTATCTCATTAAAAATTATTCAGCACTGCCGAATATAACTTAACATCTAAATCTCTATCTGCTCACGCCAAGACCTTCAGGTAGGCAGTACACTAAACTGGGCCCTTAGAATACAAGCTATATTCCCTGGCTATTAAAGTTTCCCGTAAGTTGTTTCATAACTGGCTTGTATGTTAAAGCGTAGTGTATTTAATTTACAGCGCAAATTAAAACATTTCTACGATATTTTTATAGAGTTGGCGTGCCAGTGTATTATTATTCCTAAAACAGGCACCTGTTGTGCTAACATACATTTAAAAATCCTTAGCTTGGCGTTAGTTCAAATACAGTCTTTATACAACAGGATAATACGTATTAAAAAAATTACCCCTACTACCAATGTGTGTTGTAATGCAACGTATTCGGTAAACGTTTTATTAGCAACATGCTGTTAGAAAAACCTATGCGTACACAATGTTCGTGTAATAACTGGTTTCGCAGATATGTAAGCGTCATATTTATGAGTCAATATCAGGAATTCACTTCTTAACTTCCAATCAGATCATGTGTTCTTATTTATAATAATACACACCTTTCATTCAATCGCATTTAGTAAATTCCGCTGCATTCCTAAAAAAAATAAATAAATAAAAATAACGCGTAACTTAAAGAATGGTGACTAAAAACTGTGAGGTGAAAAAAAATACTATTTTACTACATTTAGAGTAACAACTCAATCCGGATTGAACTAGGAATGGACTGAAGAATTCAAATTTTACTTTAAACACGTTCCTACTGGACTGAAGTAAGAGTGGAGTGAGTGATTTAGTCCAGTCGGCGAGGTGGACTGGACTGCACAACCCGGATTGAAACGTTTAGGCTACGGCCGTAGAAGAACAGGTCTGGACACTCGCCTATCTAACAATGTATTTTGCTTGACCCCCTTGTTGTTTGGCTGTAGTTCGTCAAGTCACCGAGAATGTCGTACTTTTTGGCGCTGTTTTCCGGGCGGTCGGACTCAAACTCCGTCCACTTTTTTCCATTGTTAAATTTATAAAGTAAATAAAGATTTTTGGAGCCATGATTTTAAATTGTGAGCGAAAGGAGTGTTTCATATATTGATTAAAATACGTTTTGATAAATTGTTTATCTTAGCGGAAAGGAAGTGGGCGGAGTTTAGTCCGACCGCCGTAACATCAGCGCCAATAAAACACAATATTCTCGGTAACTTGGTGAACTACAGCCAAACAACAAGGGGGTCAAATATCCAGGCGAGTGTCCAGACCTGTTCTTTCTTCTACAACCGTGCTTTAGGCTCACTCCATATTGAATCCAGTCCAAGTTCAGTTCAGTCAAGAATTTTACCATAAAAGCCCTATTTTAAAAACTATTTTGAATGTATCTAATGGAAAAGTAGTCCTTAGGTAGAACCTACAAAAATACTACCCTTCGGATTTTATTTATTGATTTAGTTTTTTTAGTCAGGTGATTTCAAGGTTTGTTTTGAAATATTGTTTCTTTTCATTTTATTTTAAGGTTCGAAACCACCAAAAACATCACCACTGAGGCAAATCAGATATACACGGTTACGTAAAAGTTCAGTAAACTTTGACAGCTAATTCTGTTATAGATCGTTCGGAACAAAGTGAGCACTAAAAATTTAACTTTTGAAAATATCACTAGCCGTTACTGCATAATCCAACATTAACTACAGTTACCTTATTGTTTGTAAGGTTGGCAGCAAAATTAAGCAACATAGTTCCGTGTAGTTTCCTATTTAATTGTTATACTGAATCAATGTGAACCGAAATCGTCATACTTGTATTTTATATATTTTTTTTTATCAAATTTATTGGTTCCTACAGAGTGCACTGTTTATCTTAAATGCGCAAACGTGAAATACCGTGTCCAGAGAGATCAGACATTTCCCGTCGTTATCCATAAAGCGCGGAAAGAAATTAATTGGCTGAAAAAATAACTTTAGCAGGGATTTTCTCAGTACTCATTTTATCCTGAACCGCTTATATTTACTGTTGCATGTCAGGCATCTTCAAAAATTAAATTGCATAACATGAAATTCCCATAGTGCATAGATTGAATAGACAAACCTCTACATCAGGTATGGGTTCGTCTGTGGCCAAAGACAAACTAAAATAAGAGCAAAATCAGGGTTTCCAACATTGTTTTTTTTATAATCTGTCACAGGTACAAAACTACATGTTGCACATAAAATGTTTTTTTATTCTAGATAAGTTGGTCTTCAAAATTGCTCACTTTACTGTGAATCAACTATACATATACTGTAACGACATTAATGTAGACGCGCTGTTGGCTTGGCCGTGGAGTTGCGACGGCGGGATCGATAAGAAGCAGCTACGTGGCTTCTAAGCACAGACACTTGTGGCAAGTGCGACAGTGTACAGACACACACAGACACTTGTGGCGAGCAGACACTGCGCCGTGACACTTCCGCCGGCGGCGGTGGGCGGGGCGATTGCCAAGTCTGCCAACAAAAGGCGGCGTTGCCACGTCTCCACAGACTTAAAGAGATAGCATCCAAACTCCAACGTAGCAGAAAGGACGAGTGTGCCGCTATTGAAACTCTGCAGACCTCATAAGTTGTAGATAATATGTTACATGCAGATATCTACTTTCATGTGTTCTTGGAAAGCTGCATTAGAGTTAAGTGATAAAAGTGCATGTTTTACGAAGGTTTATGTAAAAAAGAAACAAATAAGATCCTCTTATGACCTCACAATATAAACAAACGTTTCTTTTGTGTCACTTACTGATGACCTAACTCTTTTATATTTATTTGATATACACACCCCAAAAATATAGATTTGCAAACTGCCGTCGTGCTTTAAAATGGAAATCGTAAACAATTGTTAATTTTTTTAAGTAACTGGGAAATACTTTTTTTTGCCAGTTCGTGTATGGAAACCTGATTTCATTGTATAAAATTAGAATTATATGCACTTAAAACTGATATTTGAAATTCTGAAACTTACGAAAGTTGAATGTATGAAAACAGAAGACAGCTTGTAGACTAAGTTTTGTACAAAAATTGTCGTTGTAAATAATTTGAAACTGTTACTTTGATAATATTGTACCACAATAACAAAACAATCAACAAATTACACACTCTAAACCGCATATAATAAATAAAGTGCTGCACAAGTAATCGAATTTATAATTTACATATCCGGCTCGCTTAACAAAACTGAAAAAAAAAAAAAAAAAAAAACTCATATTTTGTGAACCGGGTTTCATATATAAAATTCGCACCAAAAGTTGGCAAGGTCAACCATAGAAGGTTGAGCTGAAAAACCTTAAGCATTTATTTGCCTTCTAATTGCAATATCT
Organism: Medauroidea extradentata; assembly: GCA_003012365.1. Taxonomy (NCBI): domain Eukaryota; kingdom Metazoa; phylum Arthropoda; class Insecta; order Phasmatodea; family Phasmatidae; genus Medauroidea; species Medauroidea extradentata. The sequence goes on from PNEQ01032109.1 coordinate 15,967, forward strand.
ATACATTTATTTGAAAACTTACACTTTGTGTTCTCTCGGTGGTATTTTTAACTGTTGTTTACAGCAGAATGCATACAAATTGAAAGAGTATGTGAGAATGTACGTGTGCAATATAAATAAATAAATAAATAAATAAATAAATAAATAAATATATATATATACATATATATATATAATGAAATGCCCCACTCACTCATCAACGCACAGCGCAAACTGCTGGACCTAGAAACGTGAAATTTTCCTCGTAGCTTCCCCTCACAGCGTAGGCACCAACTAAGGAAGGATTTTTCGAAAGTCGAAAATTAAAGGTGTGAAAAGGGGCAAAACATGTTTTCGCGAAATTCTCGATAACTCTCTAACCTAACGATATACTGTTAATATATTTACTTCAAAACATTGTCTAAGCAAATGCATATTTAATAATTTTGAGATTTTCAGAAATTCGGAGATTAAGGGGGTGAAAAGCCGTTAAACGTGTAATTAATAAATCCTATATTTCTCTTAAACTACTTAAGATATCGAGGTGATCCTTGCATAAGGATGGTGCTCATATAAATTTCTAAAAATTTGTTTTTGGATTTTTCCAAATCCTTCCTTGAAAGCCAGTAAAAAAAATGAAACGTGTTTTCAATTAATCATCCGTATCTCCTGAACCATTTGAGATACCTAGGTGTTTTTTTGCTTTAAAATGAAGCTTACGTAAATACCTAAAAGTAGATATGAGGATTATTCAATTCTCGTCCTTGAAAGATGGTAAAAAAACGTGTTTCCTAGTAATCATCCGTATCTCCCAACCCATTTCAAATATCGAGGTGGTTTTTGCTTAAAAATTAAGCTTAGGTAAATATCTAAAAACGGAACTCGAATTTTAAGAGAGTTAAAAGCTGGAAAATATTTTTTTTGAGATAATTAAACTAGCCTGACGAGAAATCGACATGCTCTTTTCTTTAAAGTTTGCGTACATAAAAATATACTAACTAATTTAAGGAAATTCGAAATTTAAAGATATATAGATATTATAGTAATATCACCAATTAATACATAATTCAACGTTAATTACTCTTTTCTATAGTACACGCGGTCGAAACCGCAACGGGACAGCTAATATATAGAGGATGAGTCAGGATGGATTGTGTTATTTTCGTGTGGTGACAGCTCACTGAAAACCACGTCGAAAATGTGTTTTCAGTTTGTCCCCAACGTGAAAATTGTGGGAGTAATACTACCCTGAAAATAGACTTTAAAATTACGTTTATATAAACATTTATAAAACTACTGATTATTAAATAATGAAACTTCGTGCAGTGCCTTATTAATGACTATACGACATTCTCAGTAACTTAGTTTGGTAATGTCATTGGCCCGTCTTTGTTCAAATAGTGTACGGCATTTTTCTTTTGTTTGTGATTTCGGAACACTTCACTGCAATTCATGTTCTACTACATGATATTAAACATGCGAGGAAGATTAATAAAAAAGGTTGTCTTGTCGAAAATTGCTAGAGTTAACCATTTTTGAGAAAATCAAATATAACATTAATGAATTTTTTTGTAACGCCTGTAACATATGCAGGTCCTGCGACTTCTATGCAAGGCGTGTAACGCAACAAACAGGCGTGTATGAATATATATAGAAACGTGACTTTTTCAGCGTAGCTTCACCTCACAGCGTAGGGAAGCTCAGTTTACGCGAGGAAGAGAAAAAAAACAAAGCAATAAAACTTACGTCTAGTAAAACGTTATACTACTGTCGTATGTAAGTACGAATATGTGTATATGGGTGTGTGTGAATATGGATGTGTGTGTGTATATATATATACACACACATACATACATACATATAAACACACACACATATATATATATATATATATATATATATATATATATATATATATATATATATATATATATATTCATCATTAGGTTAGAGAGTTATGAAAAATTTCGCGATAACACGTTTTGCCTGGTGCAAAACAAGTATGATATATTAATAAAAATTTACGGGTCCTCGGATTTTCGCATGTGGGACAACGCCGCTGGTCGGCGGATTTTCTCGGGGATCACCCGTTTCCCCTGCCTGCTCCATACTCATATCATTTCACCCACACAAGCGCTAAAGACTTTGAAGTTAAGCGCTGACTAAAATTTCTCATTGAGAAAATGAAAATATTGCTACAGCAAAAAAAAAAAAAAAAAAAAAAATGATAAGAATTCAAGGGAAAATATTTTTTGGTATCTACGACGTATTTTGTTGGTATTCTCCCTGCCAAATATTTTGTGCCCACCACAAACAATGTTTTCTACCTCTACTAAAATATTTTAGTCGCCAACAAATTTATTTGCGTGTGCTACAAAATAATCAGGCAAGGGGAACTTCCTAAAAATTTTTTCTTTAAGTGTTTATGAATGCGTGTTTGAAGTGTTTTTAGGAATGAAAGTATTTATGTTCATAGTTTACAGGGTATTGAAAATAATAGCTCAAAAAATTCTGAAGCTATATGGACAAAATCGAAGCAAACAAAATAGTCAGTAGTGGCATATATGTAGCTTAGACAGATGTTTAGCCTCATGAAATAAATTCCGGTCCTGTTTCCAAGATGGTCAGCATCCATTCCTATATCTACAACAGTACTTAATAAATATACCTGTTTGTAAAATGTTGGCCCACGTAACATTTACACTCAAAATATGTTGGCAGGTTTCTAAATGCCTAATTGTTATAAAAAGCGCCTAAACATATTCTAGAGTATGTACTTTACAAATATATTATTACTAATATACATTAACATTCGAATTTGGCAAACAACACGACACATTTTAACATATTAGTAAATAGTTCAAGAGTTATAAATATAATTTTCCTTGTTCTACTTTATTCTCAAAACTAGCCATAGTGATGCAAGACATCAGTGCAAGTGAAAGTATTTACGCAACCTTCGTGTCTTGGATGGTTAAAGAATTGACTGCTTTTAATGAAGTTGTATTTTACAAAGGAAGATGTTTATTTTCTCTCCACAATATCACACTAAAACATATTTCATTTTTTTGCAGAAGCTACTCTAAAATAAAATGTTTAAAACATTTACTTATACTATAAATTGCAATAATTCTACAGATAGTAAACGTATTTTAACTGTCCCACTATCTCTACATCCAGCGGATAGGCCTATATCGTGTCACTTGCAGAGAGTAATTGCTAAAGGAAATATTTTACCAACTGCAGAGGAAACTGTTATTTGAAAACAAGTCCAGCAATAACACGATATCAAGAATCTCTCGATGTGCTCACATCGTTGCCGTTACTATGGGTGTGTTTGTCGCGGTGCTGGGAGGATTAACGACGTAGAAGGACGAGTTTGTGTGTGTTAGCGTGGGTGAGAGGGTTCGACCAAATGGTTTTACTGTGAAGGAGGAGGGAATTATATTCGGAAGTCTTTTCACCTTTGACCTTTCAGCAGAGCTTACTGGCAGTGAGGTAGATGTGTAGTGCGTGGTAGGAACTAACCTTTCGTGGATATGTGACGTCATTCCAGTGGAACTTAGACTGACAAGAAGTAGTAGAGGGAAGTGTCATGGCATGCAGCGACGAAACTGTTTTTAAGGGCGCGGTCTATAGCAGTTTTCAACATCTTGTTTTTAATTTTGCACTTGATATATTTTATTATTGTACACACAAATGTGACTAAATTATGCTCCTTCGTTCAGTTGTATTCAACAGAATCCTCTCAATAAATTGGAGACTTTGTACACATCATAGTTAGTTCATTTTGAAATATAGTAGGCCGTTTTAGCTACGTCGAAGAATTTGGAAACAGTATTAAGAATTATTCAGTGATGCTTCGTCAGAATTATGTTTTCTTTACGTAAACATTCATGGTTTTGATTTAGTTGCTAGTTATTGTAGAGTAACTAAAGGAAATGTTGGTGGAAGTAATTTTTAAAAAAGAATATATATAAAAAACAATCTTGTTGAATTGGGAAAATTATCACAAGGAACAAGATATTGAATACTGCTTAGTGGAATTAGAATCTTGTGATAGAAATATTGTAAATTATCTGTATTTATCTAGTATCTACAGGAAAGTTCTTATATTTTCTTTCTCACCTTGAAAATTACTTTTAGATCTGTTCAAAACCAATATTGAGTTCATCATATTTGGTGATTTTAATATAAATTACCTAACTGATTCTGAATAGTCTCAAATGCTAAATTCTGTAATGGATACCTTCAACTTAAAAAGTGTTAGCTTTCCAACCAGGATACAGGTAGCTTCTGCGCATTTTTATTAAGCGAAACGTGGTCTGATATGTAAAGGAAATCTGACATAAAAAATTAAAAAACTATGTTAATATATTTCTAACAAACGTGTAAGCCAATTATCCGTATAAACAAGTTAACATCTTAGCTAATCAAAAATTTACAATGGGTAAGAAAAGACATCATACAATCTTGCAGAAAAAAGAGAGAACTTTATAAAATGGCTAAGCAAATTAATCATTACAGCAAAATAGTTTTATACAAGAAGGATAGTAAACTATTACCCAAGGTGTTTCAACAGCTAAGAAGAAACACTTGGAAAACAAAATAATACATGGTAGTAACAAAATAAAAATCACATGGAAGATTTTAAAGAGAGAATTGAATTGGTATAATCATATTAATAGTCCTACACAAATACTTAGAAAACACTTTCCAAAGTCCCTGCAGATAGTAAACTCTAGGCCCGGAGTTATCAGTCATGGACTACCTCAATAATCAATTATAGGAACATTTATCTTCTTATTTAATATAAATGGTCAAACGTTGTAAATAAATGAGTGTGGTGAGACCTTTTTAATTGCAGACAACAAAAATATATTTTAATTGAACAGTAATTAACCAGAGTTAAATCAAAGTTGTAAATAATATATTCCATGCATTTAATATTCGGTTTTCAGCAAACATTCATTTAACCTAAACAAAAGTAACATAATTTATTTCCAAACTATTTAACCCAATCCAAATTAAGCAGACCTTACAATGGTATTCCTATGAACCATGTTACTAGTACTAAATTCTTAGTTATTTGTATTGATAACGAACTTATCTGAAAATAACACATACGACAATTACATTCCAAACAAAGTTCAGCTTGCTTTGGCCTTAGATGCACACATAACATGATTAACTCTAAAACAAATTAAATTATCTATCGTGGTTATTTTCATTTCTTAATGACTTACGGAGTCATGCATTGGAGCAAGTCAACAAATGAAAAAAGTATTTTTCATACAGAAAATGGCTGTAAAGACCCTAAGCGGAGTAAAGTCCAACACTTCTTGCAGGCTCTTTTTCAAATCACTATGAATTTTGCCCTTTTCCTGTGAATATATATTATCTTCAATTAAATTTGTCTTGAAACACAAGGAATATTTTATATCAAACCTAAAGATGTATTATCGTGACACAACGACCAGCAATTTTCTCCATATCCCTGTTAACTAAAATTAAGAAAGATTCTAACAACGAAGTAATCAAAACTGAAAATTAATTAATATATGTAACTAAAATAAGCAAGAAAGAAAAAAATATATATTTGAATAGTTAAAAAGTACTATTCAGTTGAATTATTCAAGACCAATTAACTTTTTCTTTGCATTTTGAAGTGAATCTTATTTTATATTTTTGCTATGTGTCGTTTTTATAGAATAAATTTAATTATCACCACAGTCAAACGCAAGTTATATAGCTTGATGATGTTTTAGAGGTCAATAATTATCTGCAATTTATATTGTAACAAGTAATTGTATTTTGAAATTTTTTGTACCTGATAACTTTTATATACCAAGATCATTTTGATCTTCAAGGAATCGACAGAAGGTTTTTGAAAATAAATTAACTGGGTGCATATCAAATTATTATGGTAAGATGTTAATTTAGCACTTCATGCAAAATAAGAACTAAAGTTTGTTTGATTTGAGTAATTTAATTATAACATGCATGCGCTGTGCAGTATATGTTCTTACTGCAAATTTAAAAACTTTTTAATTCACACTATTTTACAAATTAAACATTTTAACGTAACATTTTTAAAGATAATTCCTTGTGTTCGAGAAAAAATAAAGAATACGCAATGAATATTTAATGCACGACAAGTAATAATGTTTTCAAATTTTCGTGAGCCACAGTTGGCGCAGTGATTTGAAAACTCGTTTACCATCAAGGCCATCCGGGTTCGATTCCCGGCGGGGTCGTCCGCGGATTTTCGCATCTGGGAATCGTGCCGGATGATTCCGCTGGTCAACGGGTTTTCTCGGGGGCCCTCCCGTTTCCCCCGCCCATTCATTCCGGCGCTCCTTCATACTCACCTCATCCCACCCCTCACCAGCGCTAAAGAACTATATGTTAAGTACTAACCAAAATCACTTCACTTCACAGCATTAATAAGTTCATGATATGTAATACGCATCGCAGTAAGAAATAAAAAAGCGTATCCTCTCGTCTTTGGAATAATTGTTGTAAGCTGGTAATAATTTTATAGCAGTCTTTAACGAGAGCAGACAGTCTGACGGGCGCGCATTACCACCCCCCAGCACGTGGCGTAAATTTCGCTAGCCAGGCTCTAACTACGCCCCCGCCGAGCCAGTGTGGGGCGTCGCAATCGATACAGCCCGCCGGGCAGGGTCCATTTCTGCTCGCGTAGGGGCGTGGGCAGTAGTAACCCGTCCAGATTACTATTCGTGCCGTGACGTCACACGCCTGCCGCATCGCGACAGCTTCAATGAGTCCTGCTCGTCGGTCTATAAAGTTTACCGTACGAAATACATAACTTAGTTCTTTCTTCATAGCCTTCGAATCGTTACTTCTGTAGCTTGTAGAAAAACATAAGTTTATTTTAAAATGAATTTTAAATACACTAAAGGCACTTACGAAAATTCCGAGGGTAGGGTAGGTCAGCCTAAAATTTCGAGTTGTAGATGTTCGAAATTTTACCCCAGGGAAGTGTGTTCGAAATTTCACTTCACAGACTCTCGATCAACTTCTCACCATGCTATAGACCTGGATAGCGGCGGTTATAAGAACAAAGTCGCCATTTTGTAAACAGTAGACATTACCTAGACCACAATGAAACTTAACGGAATGCACAGGACTGTAAATATCAAAGAAGCTACTCTAAACTTATTACTGTATACTATTTAAATATAAATAACTGACGTGTAACGAATGCACTGTGGATTTCGAATTTAGAAAATAATACGTTTTTTGGGGCGTTTCCGCCATCTTAAAACCCTTACAGAGGCGTACATCATGTTCCTAGTGATCGACAAAACCTGGTCACGTGACTCACGTATCCTACCCTACTTCAGAGAGTGAATTTTCATAAGCGCCTTTAAACCGCCCCATAAACATTGCAACTAAAATTATAGATAGAAATAAATACTACGCACAAGTGGAGACCGTAAAGCGGTAAATTTAAATGAACGTAAAAATGCCGGTGAACTAAAATTTTATGGATAACAATCACGAGGTATAGTTGTAATAAAATTACAAACTAAGCGGACGTACTATTTCTTGACTTAAATAAATGTTTTCACAACTCCGCACTCAAAATTCACATGTCCTCAACTCAACACATTTCAGGAAGCCGATTTTAATAAACATGACGTCATTCCTTACAATTACACTTGAACGTACTACTCGCATACTATATTCGGATTGTGCTGAATGGTGCACTGCAATGCTGAGAATCTGTATTAACGCATTGGTATAATTAAATTATGAATAAATAGCTGTAGAAATTCAGAAACTAAATTACCGCTTCTTGCCTTATAAAGAGACCTAATGAAAAACATTGCAACGTGCCGTAACTCAACCATTATGTAAATAAAAAGTATAATACAAAATTCGTATAATCCAGGTGGGTAACAATATAAGTAATTAAAAACCTTGCAAATCCGTATACTAAAGTAAGAATCCTCAACTCCGCTACAGTTAAGGTAATGGAGATTATTGTAGAGAGAGAAAGCATTCAGTATAAGTGAGAACCCAAATTGTGCAGGTTTAAGGGCATTGGTGCATAGAAAACTGAACAACTATTCAACTGCACATGTTTTACTGTAGAATGACCTTTATGGACCCACATGTCCTGGCATCAAAACTGGTAGTTGCAATTGCATTTTAGAAGATCATGTACACTTTTCAGAATGCCCTCTTCAGAATAGGCCTACGTGTTTTATGTCATTTTATATGAAATTTGAGATAAAATAGGAATTACGATTTACCTAATGACTTGAGATACGTTACAGATTCGACTTATCTAAAGTTGCTTTGAATGAAACGAAATTTCTTAGAAAATTTTAATTTTTGGCACAAATTCATTTTAAAGTTTTTACAGTCTCAAAAAGAAAGACATTAAAAATCTAATTCTATATAGCTCGAGATAGTACTATTAGTATCCATATACTTAATAATCGTAAAAGAAAGTACAATTTTTTCGTTACTGCCATAAAATATGTTCCAAGTTATTTAAATTTAAAAAATCCAGAAAAATTAAAATAAACACTACTCAATTTAAAATTAGTTGACGAATTTAACGTGCGCTGGATCACAATATGTAAAATAAAAACACAACACGCATCAATCACCTTATATATATTCGATTTGTCAATGATCAAGGACTTTAGTGTTATTTTATTGTTAAATATAAAATATTGCTATAAAAATAAAAAAAATAGATTTAGTTATTTTTAATTGAAAGTGAAGTTAATGCCTTTCGTAATTAGTTGGCAGAATATTCTGAGAGAATTTTCATGTATTATCCTTGGACATGCAAGTTAATTTGATTTGACGTATCTTACAAAGGACTCGTTTGAGCAGTGACTGTTGTATTAAGTAGGCTAAGTAGGAGAATCTAATACGTAGGATATTGTATTGTAGGCATTAATTGGTAGCCTATATGAATAGGCTCAAAAACGCGCTATCAAAGATTATTTGATGGGGAAGCATATCAGTGTATTATTCAAGGTATATATGAGGTTCCGAATTAGTGACGATTTAAATTAAGACCGTGCATTCCTTCCTTTATCGAGTTCATCTCGATATCGCATTTGTTTGCATTGCGATATTCGCTGCTAGTGGAATATCTCTCGGTAAGTTCACCTGTCTTGTTAGTTTTTGGAAACTGGACACTCATATACGATCGGTCAACTCCTACGACATAGACTACACGCTAAATGATACCGCCTGCATCACAGATAACACGCCAAACGGGTCTGTAATGCATGCTGTATCTCGAACCTACTTCACGTGCAACTAACGACCAAAGGATAAATCATATTGATATAGCTATAAATGCAAGGACCACGAAAAGATGTAGTTGTACTACATTCTAGTCGCAGGCTTATTTGGACGGCATTAAGCAGAAATGAACCAACCCGCAGTTAACTGAAACTGAGATATTCAAGGTCAAAGTTTTCAATGTGAATCCAAGCCTTGTATTAACAATTTTTTCCGGGATTTTATTTTTCGTCAAATGTTGTGATTTAGTACTTATTCTTTTTCTAAGACGTACTTCGGACCTTCTTCTTCTACGTTGCATGATTATCTCAAAATTGATTAATTTCTTGTTGGTTCTTTTCTGTTAAATGTCGTCCATTTAAGTTATGGGAAATAATACTTAACATGGCAGCGTTTAAATGGGCAGTTATTTTGATTGAGTATTTTTTATCCATAAATGCGGATGAGGCAGAGAGCTTCTTCACGTAGGGAAAATTCGGTAAACTTGTCAGTACTGATTATTTTGCTCTGTTTTGAATTAAATTAATATTATAAGAACTTTATCTCATTAAATTCATGAAGATCAGCATCTAACGATTGATATAATCGATTTAGAGAGTAAAGCAGCATTAATGCGTAAATAACTCATTAACTGACACTATAGCGCCAAATTATAAGTACTGCCAGTTTATCAATTCTTCTTTACCCCATTAGAGACATTGGCAACTGCAGTACATAGTCCGTAATGCCAGAAACGAATCAATAAATTAAACACGAACACTTGAAGACAATTATCCTGAAGTAGTCAAATGCGCAGGAAAAATGTAAACAATAACATGCAGACATTTTCCTCGCAGCCTCTACAGAGATCAATAAGGATGAATAATCGTTTAAATAGTTTCTAGAAATAAAACGTTATAATATTCACGCAAACTGCGATAAAAATAAACAAAGGCGAAAGATCACAAATTCAAACTTTGTTTCGTTTTTGTTTACGTCTCACATGCTGTGCTAGTTAAAAAGTCTAAGGACAAATCACGTATACTGTTAACACTTTCTAAGCCTTCGTTATTATTTTTATTTATTTTTCTATTAGCTTAAATCTTTTCGGGAAAAAATGTGCATATTTGAAACACTAGAAACAATTTTTCTGATAATATAACTTCCTGCAACTTATTAACATAAAAAAGCAACCTTAGCGAAAACCAATGTTTATAAATGGTAATGAACTCAAAATTTATCTTCTGAAATCTCAATAAATAATATTTTTTTTAAAATTAATAGTATAAAAAAGGTGATCTTAAAAAATGCTCACTTTATCGATGACCACACACGCACACACATATATATATGTAATATTTATTTGTTCTTTTACGTGTCCTCGAATACCACATTGCCTTAGCAAGTACATAGGGAAAGGCCGAACAAAACCATCCCAGCATTCGCCTGGCGAGATTTCGGAAGATAGTCGAAAACCGACGTCAGGATTGCCGGAGCCGAGGATCGAACCCGAGTCCTTCTAAATAATGCGAGGAAAGTATTTTTGTCGTTGCTCCACCAAGAGGATGGTTGAAATTTGTGATCGAACTCAAGACCTCCGGAATGCGAGGAAAGTGTTTTTGTCGTTGCTCCACCAAGAGGATGGTTGAAATTTGTGATCGAGCTCAAGACCTCCGGAATGCGAGGAATGTGTTTTTGTCATTTATCAACCAAGAGGATCGTTGAAATTTGTGATCGAGCCCAAGACCTCCGGAATGCGAGGAAAGTGTTTTTGTCATTTATCAACCAAGAGGATGGTTGAAGTTTGTGATCGAGCCCAAGACCTCCGGAATGCGAGGAAAGTGTTTTTGTCATT
>PNEQ01032110.1:0-27080 GCA_003012365.1 Medauroidea extradentata
TGGGGAATGCCTTCTAGCAATACCACAAGCTGAAGAGGAGTCACAGAAAATTAATCATTTATCAAGATGGCAGTTGTTAGAGCGGGTAGTCCAACACTTCTGGCAGAGATGGTCGAATGAATATTTGTCCCGGCTTCAGAATCGTCCCAAGTGGTGGTCCAAGCAACCAAACCTGCAGCAAGGAGACATGGTTATTGTCGAGGAAGATAAACTGCCAAGACAACACTGGAAGCTCGGTCGCATTTCTGAAATTTTTCCTGGGGAAGATGGACTGGTGCGCACAGTGACAGTGAAGACTGCAACTGGGGAACTAAAAAGGCCAATAACTAAATTGTCACCGTTGCCGTTCCAGGCCTGATGATCAAAATTAAGTGGAACTCACGCAAGACAAGTTGGGTCTTTGGTTAAGTTGTAATCATTGTTGTGGGTTATATGGTCAGGAATATTGTAAATAATTTGTTAACAGTTGTCAACAAGGTGGGCGGAATGTTGGGACTGCGCGGAAGGTTGTGTTTGTATGTTTGTTTAGTGATTCTTTTGTTTTGTTTTGGAGGCCATGTTGGAGAGTAGAGTAATGGCGGATTAAAAGGTCAATGGTTGTAACAGGAGTTTTTAGTTGGAGTTTATTTATTTACTTGCGTTTCCACAGCATTATTCATGGAACAGTAACCATTCAATGTCCAAAAATTTTATTATTTAAAAAATTTCTTCTGCAACAAAGAAATTTATGTTATTTTCTCAGTTTTGATTTCTAACACTTTACAAATCAGAAGGTATGTCATATCCTAATAAATGTAAAGTTTTTAGAGCCAAAGAAGTCCTTTTCCATAGTAAAGTTGAACATAGTAAAATTCTGCCAGCTAACTATATAATTTTTACAAGTACTATTGTGTATACAAGAAAGAATTTTTGGAACATGTTATAAATGGTTAACCTTAATGACTGATAAAGTTACGTAAACTTTTTGTGCCAAGTTGTAAAAGCAGTCCCCCCTCTCTCTTTATAGTGCATTCAGAACACTTATGAAGTGTCTGTGCTGTACGAGTGTGTGCATGTGACACAGGGAATGACCGCACCAACCCCGCCAAATACCACCCCTTCTACATCACGGACAGCTCGGAGGGCGGGTTTGGACAGAAGTCGGAGGCAGAGCAGAAGAAACAGAGGGTGTTTGCTGGAGTGAGCTACGACTCGGATGGTTACCCATACCCCACTGCAGGTGAGCAATGTTCATTGCAGGAAACAAATCTTACATTGCACTCTGCTATCTAATAAGACAGAAGATTCATAGTTACCCAAGAGCTTTTGAAAGTTACATAATCTAGCCTTTTTTTTACTCAGCCTAGAATACACGTGCGTAACTAAGGGGCAATAAATTATTAGCCCTCTCTAAAATATCTCTGGTCTATTGTTTACGTAAAGAGCTCGGGAGTTCTTGCAGGGAGGAAGCGTAAATACCATATTTACTGGATTGTAGGCAGGCACCGAACGTAAGCCAACCCCTAACTTTCAAAACTTAGAATAAAAAAATATGATACCAATTATAACCAAATTTTGGTGGTCCCGTGCACGTGAGGATAATGATAATCACAGAGTTTTACGGCCCTTTGACCTCTCAGGTCTTTAAAGCCGACGATGATTTTGCTTCCTGCCGGCCGGACAGACACATTTGAATGGAAGAAGTAGATAAACAAGTGGGCGGGCGAGACACGTCATTCGAGGAATGCTGGCTTGGCGCGGCTCGACACAGCACGGCGCTGTAGTTCGACATGACACTCGGCACGTCCTGGCGCAGAGTACCTACTACTGCAGGCAGACTGGCAGCAGGCCGGCAAAGGGTAAAGAAGCTATAGCCGTACCTGCTCCCAAACATTTTGTTTTTTTTTAGAAATATTTTGTGGGGGATAGATAAATAAATATGGAACTAGGCCTTTAATGGAACCATGAATTTGTCATGTGAATGAGCTGGCATGCAGAATTACGTTAGTACAGTAAACCCCCGATCTAACAACATCGGATCTAACGACATTGGTGATCTAATAACATAATTTCCAGGAACCGTGGAAAAATTAATATCTTAAAGCAAAGTGAAATAGATTGCCGTAAAACTTTATTTAAAAATAATTATGCGTACACTAAACCGTAACATAATGCAGTTATTATAAATTAATAATATGTAGCTGTGATACAAAAAAATACTGTTTAAAAATGCTAGAAACTTTGGCTGGAATATGGTTGAAGCATGCACCGGGTGCGTAGGCCACCCGTGCAACACCGACATATGTGAGACGTGATGACTAACGCTGCCTTATCTCCTAATGCTCCCCCCCACTTCTCCACGCTTCCTCCTGCTTGAACTTCCCTCTCACACTCCTCCACGTGTCCTTATCTCAGCTATGCAGTTTGATATGCGACATGGTATAGCAGTGGTAATTTACGACCTTGAGGAACCGTGAAAAATATGGGTCAAAAAATCGAAAATTTAAGGAAAATCGTTTGTGTTGCGATTTCCTTTGTGAGTGCTGTGCTGTAAAAAACACGCCGCTAAACATAGATAACATCCCTTCCGACTGTACACGCCAGCCAATAACCATTCACCCCCCCCCCCCCATCCTTTCCTAACGAACAAGCCAGATTGTGCCACAAAGTAGAGCCACGTTTGTTTCTCCTCTCCCACTCGGCAACTCGCTCCCATGTTTCCGTGTCTTGTGATAGCCCAAGGGGGTGGGGGTTAAAGAGAAGACACTGTTTTTTTTTCCGCCCTCATTAACTCATCACAGCACGACAAAAAAAAAAAAAAAGGACCAGCATTGCACTCAGTCCGTAAAAGAAAAAATCCAAGCGTTACCTCATCTTTCTTTCTCTAGCTGGAGAATTCAATTATGCTTGACCTTGACAACTTCCGCTGTATTATTGATCACTCGTCACGTGGCTGTGAAATAGCTGCGACGTAAATAAAACGGCCTACAACGCAAACACAACAGTCCCGCCGCTGTGTGCGGTATATGGGCTGATAAGTTTTTGTTTTATGCTCGCTCGACTGTGGAGCAATAACGACAGTCACTTCGCCTCAGTCGTTATTTTATACGTGACAGCACCTTGATAAGTCGTTCCCCCCCCCCCTTTTTTTTTGAGTGACTCTAAATTTGCATTCATAATAAGCATTCGAGTTTTTAAAAAATACAGACTTTTTATATATGTTTGTTATTTAATACACACTTTTATTAGTATCGCGTAGATGCTTATAATGGCGACAGTCTGTAACAGTTCTTGCGCAGTAAAAAAAAGACTCGATGGCTGTAATGAAAGATTTTAAAATCGTTGCAGTACACATTCACGTAAATACGAGTTGTTCTGTTGTGGTCTTGTAGTCTGAATGTGCTTTGCGCGAGACAAACAGGATGAATCACGCGCGCACAAGCTGCCCGGAGGCAAGCCAAGGCCAGCGGCCCGGCCACTCCCCTCCCCCATCCTACACAACCAGACCGAGTGCGTCGCGCTGCCACACAAGTGATGATGGGGGATTGTTGGGTACCATTTTATTTGGAAGACATATTTTCATTGTACTAAAATATAATTTCAACGAAAACTTTTTTAAGACAGTAATTGTTCTACATAAAAAAAATCATATGTTTTATTTACGCGGGGGAATTAAATTAATTTACCTCGGGACTAACGACATCGGCGATCTAACGACATAATTACCTGGCACCGTGCGATGTCGTTAGATCGAGAGTTTACTGTATATTAGATTAGACATTTCCTTGGCATATGTGATTACTTTTTTTTAAACTCGCTGTATAATGTCTTCAATTCATTTTGAAACTCAGCAACCACGTATTGCATAAATATGTACAAGCAGCTGATACAGCGGTAGCAGTACCGTAGCAGATTGGCAGCACGCGTGTACCGGACGCCGGCGACTACACTGCCAGATCCGCACGCTCGAGCCCAAGGGCCGGCCGGCACTGTGACGTCACCTGTAGGCCAGCCGTGATAATGCTAGAGATCACACTTCATCCAGCAATAACTGCACGTTTTTATGAATTAGGTTCATGTTTATGTCCATATATGTACTGATGAAAGTGTACTGCCTGTTTTATAAACATATTTATTTATGTTTGGTCAAAACTGTATGTAAAATGGTTGAGCCCAATTGTAAGCCAAGTCAGGATTTTTCATGGTCCGAAACTGTAAAAAATAAGGTCGTTACAATCGAGTAAATACGGTATATATTGTGCTGGGCCCGCACTTCCTTCCACGAATTATGTGAGCATTCACCCTCAAAATGTATTGTTTACAAGACTTAGCAGATCGTCAGCTATGTTGTGTATATTGACAGTAGCATTGTATCGACTGTATCGGTACACAACGTAATTTTACGATGCCCGAGACAGTTCAGACATTGTGAGATATCATAAATTAATATGTTTATTCTCCGCAGCTATATTTTGAACAATTCCACGTATCCAGAAACTCTTACGTATCTTATATTGCATTTGTTGTAGTTTGGAATATTTAGGATGCCATATGTAAACATGACTTTCTTCACCATAGATGTATTAAGTAGAGATACAGGCACAGACAGTGCAGCTAGCTTCGTGCAACACTAGCACGCTCCAGTTACAGTTACCAGTTACCGAATTTCAAGAAAATGTTTCCAAGAGTTATTATAATGATTTTCCTGTTTGATTGTGAATTTATGAAAAGAGTTTTATACGTAATTAATATTGTACGTAGCGAGTTATATAAAGTTTGTATTCTGTTTTCATTATGTAATTTCATGTTTAATGGTAATAATTATTTCATTGTACTTTGACTCGTTATAGTTGCTCCGCCATGTTGGCAGATAAATAATAATAGTAAACGAATTGGATATTTTACATGCACCTTATGTGCCCGCTTCATGAGACTGTGTCAGGTGAGGAGTGGACTCAGTTAGCATTTGTTGTGTGATTTAGTTTCCTATGAGGATAGGGCTAACCAATGTTTTGTATATGTTTTTGTCTTTGCTACACCTTTCTCAGGAATCTCGACTAGGGTTTCTTATGTTCCATATTGTTCACATTAAATTGACTCTTTTGCACGCCTGTCAATAGCATTTTGTAAAGTTAATGTTTAGTGTAATTATGTACTTTTCGTACTTTCGTTTCAAATGTTTTGATTTATGCTGGCTATTTGAATTTGTAACAGGTTTAAGGTTATGTTGATGTTTTGTTATGAGTTTTGAATAAATCACTGTTGCGACTGAACCCCAGATTTTATTATGTTTTCTTTAAAGTTCATTTATATATCACCTCTTTCTTGATTGGTTGGAATACTGTGATTCATGCAGATATTGCTAATTATTCACTGGTACTGCTACACTGAGATTTTGAGGTTAAGACGAGTACCTCGACTTGTTTGCGTTGAGGATTTACCCCTTGTCTAAGCGTCCTTGCGAATAATAGGGAGTCGCAACCCACGTTTTTGTTCCTGTGTACTTGTTAGTTACCATCACCTTTAGTGAGGTTAGCCTGTATGATGGGAGGTGATGGTACAATATAAACGTAAATATTTTGAAAATTTACTGTAAATATTGTGAGAAACAATGCAGTGAATATGCGTGAAGCCGAATGTTTTCACAAATAAACAGTACCCGCTGTCGACAGAGACTGCCTCGCTCCTCCTTGGCAGGCAGACAAGCGAACACTGAAGCGGCCTCCCTTATTTTAGGGAAGTGGACTTATCTGATCGATTTCGGGTTACTGCACATTTAATTTTCATTTAGAAACTACTCTATCCCTCTTTCCCCTGTTGCGTACGACTCTTGCTCCATCTTGTATAATACGTACACAGTACCAGCCTGATAATATTACTTATACAAGAACAAGTTCAGTGACATAATATTTATATATTTCTGAAACACAGAACACAGTTTAATTTTTCATTATTAACTTGCAAGCTGCGGACCACACAAAACCCATGAGGTTGGACACACAGGGAATATATTTTACGCGTAGCAGTAAACAAAGATGATGTTTCTGTGTCGCAGCTGGCCGCTACTGCGAGTGGATGCACAAGACAGTCGACAAGTCGGCCGAGATCGAGACATTTGAGGCATACTTGGAAACACTTCGGCTGGCGTGCGACGACGGAGAACCAGCGTACCTCAACTGGACAGTCGCACCTGAAACTCCAGACCTTCTGTACTATCAGGTAAGACAGGCCAAAGTTCTGTATGCTGGTTGAGCATGAGCCCTTGGGAACCATGCTGTTTCCACTCTTCTGTGAACTACTGCCAAGCGATCCTTCATCTTCTGGATTTAAGTTGAGACTGCTTGGTAGCAAATAAAATTATTATTGTACTAAATACTGTTCAACTAGGCTTAATTTGATAACCCCTTGCAATATTTGATTAACATTATATGGTCAGCAAATAAGTAATCAGAAACATAACGACACATTGGGGGCTCTGCCAACCTAGCTAAGCATCCATAGAGATGAAATGGAGATTAAGTGTTCTAAAAACTTTTTTTCTTAAAGTATTAGTTTTAAAAATGGTTCAAGCCGTTGTCTACCGCAGCCTTCCAAGTAATGTAATTTGTCTAGAAGAGAAACCACGAGAGAACAGTCCTACACTTCACATTTAAGGCAGTGCTACAATGCTGTAAGATATTACAATATAAAATAGAACACACACTTGTGTATTGTGCGTGCTACAACATAATGTACCGCACCCAGTCCCTGCAAGCTCGAGGGCGATAGGAAGTTGTCAATTTCTTCCACGAGATATTCTATGCTCGTCAATCACGTGAAGTTTTTTGGATGTGAGTAATTTTTCAAAATTAAGTAATTGCAGGAGAATATGTGTGAATGAACTGTGTAGTGTATTCTTAGTTTCTGTATAAAGTAGATAAAATATTTCTGTCACATGTGACGAGTACAGGGAAAATGTACCTATGTAATTTAACACGTGCCTTAACTGTTGCTAATAAAACATGTAAATATCACATTTTACAATCTAAAGTTTACCATTATATCTCTTGAAGTAAATTGACAATTATCATGTTAGCCAACACACTGCTTGTATTTTTTTGCTTTCTCGTTTTTGATTGGATGAATTATATTTATATTACGGCAATTGTAGCACACATTTTACTCACTGGCCACGGTACCAATATAGTGATTTCTTTACTGGTTGGTTATTGCAATTGTAGCGCAGGCTTTGGACTATATGTGTAATATAACATACATTATTTGTTAAATAATACTGACATTTAGGTTATGTTGCTTCCATTTTTGAAGTGTTACTTGCACTGTTCTCAAACTGTGTGTTTGTTACCATTGTAGTGTTACACTCACAACAATCTGGGGTGGAAGATTCACGTAGTGGATGCTGGCTACAGAGCTTCGAGAGACGGAAATGGAGCAAGCAGCTTCACTTCGGCTTCCGTCACAGTTGTTCTCCCTGTCATGTTTCTTACTCTCGCAAGGAGAATTTTCGCCAGCTGAGCCAAGGTGTATTGTCACTAAATGAAAGAACTTGCTGAACAGCACAAAAGGACAATAATAATATTGACAATAATAATACGACAATATTTTTCAAATGAAATAAAAAGAGTTTTAATATTTTGTTTAGTGTTGACAGTGCTTATCTCTGTGAAAGGGGAATATTTTTCATTCCCTCATTTTTGGAAGGTTTTTAAAACATGGGTTACTGAAATGTATGAATGAATAAGATATGTTATACTGCATTGCTCACATAAATTTTATAATTTCGTAGAATTTGAGTTATTTCTTTTACATCTGTATTCTCAAGAGCTCTTCGGCAGCTACTGTGACTAATCCTGTTTACCGGTCTCTAAAATTCTTGTATTAGAATACAGTACTAATTTTTTTAATTTATTCACAGCCTAAAATTTGATACAATTAAAATATTTGTAATAAACTAATAGAAATAAAAGCACAATTTTGCATATCATTACCCAAGCCTTAATTTTTTTAAAAGTACAATATTTAAATTTTTGTCTGTCTTAGTTTAGCATGTTAAAAAAATTATATGCAATAATTTCATACCTACATTTTAGGTAAGCTGGTTTTAAAATAAAATGCATACAATTAATGTTACTACAGTATGATTTTCAATACTAAGAATTGTATTTTTAAGATTGTAACTAGGTAATCCAATATCAAATATTTTTATCCCAACAAAATGAGTATACATATCTTAGTGTAACCATACATGTGACCTACTATTGAACGAGGGATAAGGTTTTACGATGTACGAAAATACTGTAGTGTATTTTAAGAGTTACTTTTAGAGTTTAAAGATAATTTTCATGGTGACAATGTTATAAGCTTTGTATCAGAGTTATATTTTTTTACAATCCGTAACTTTTTATTTATGTGTGATGTACTTTTTTTTATCTTTGGTGAGTAGTAGCTCATTCATGTTATTTTTAACCAGTATTTTTGTGATAAATGTATATAAACTGAATAATTTTTTATGATTAATGGCTGTATGTTATAAGAACGTGTACAAGAAAAATCAGCTACATGAGGAAATGTTGCTATGTTAGACATCATTGATTGCAGTCAGATGAACAAAAAAAGAACCTGAAACAGGAATTGTAATGTTTGTGATGAACTGTGGGGATTTGTTTTGTTTCACATCTAAGGTAATTTCAGAAAAAAAAATTATTTTTACTGCAGCAATTAGTCTTCAAAAAATCAAAACATTTGTATGTCAATCTATGCAGAGACATTTGTAAACTTTGATTATAACCAACACCATTAGGCATGTAGCATTACTATGACACAAGAAAAAATCCTAAACAGGTGTTTGATAGAAGCAAGTGTGTCAGTTAAACTGTACTTCAAGATGCAGTTCAAGTGACTTTTTAACAGTTAACATATTAATAAGATAGATGTTAGTAAAAGTTAATACAAATAAGCTCGCCAGGGCAAACAGTGTGTATTAAAGCATGTACAAAACAGCGAGCAGGAGATGACAAATGACACATATCTTTTAAATGAACATGAATAGTGTCCCATATCCAAAAACTTTAAAGGCTGGTATGACAATAATTTTTAATTCGTTATGGTCATAGTTGAGTGAAACTGTTGAATGTGTAGTAGAGGAGTTTTATGCGTCTGATGAAGGATATGTGACGGTGCACTCGTGTGAAGTACGTAGTGGGAGCGTCCAGTCCCACAATGTTACAAATAACTTGCATCAATTATTATATGACAATAATATGTAAGCTTCGCTTACAGTAATTATTAAGTGTGGAAATTATGGATCAATGATGTAGAGTTTTTCACAAGCAATTTTGGAACTTACGTACTGCTTTAAAGTTATGTATTTACATTTGAATCAAATGGATAAAAAAATAAGCTAACATTTCAAGTTATTTCTCTTAATTAGTGCAACTAAATAGAAAAACAATGGCACCTCTGAAATATTTGCGTTCACAGAGTATATTCTCACCTTTAGCAATAGAAAGCTCCCAATTTTGCACATTCCTGAGTTTCAGTATGGAAAAGTGCACAAATAAAAAAATACTATACTAAAGAGGTGCATGTTAACATTTATTTTTATGAGGGATATTGATAAAAATTTTAATATGGCCCATTTCAACTGTTAAATGTACCTTATATATTATAGATAGTATTAATGTTAAAATTTAGAATATTCATGAGAAATTAATACCTTGGTTTAAGTTTAAGTAGGTTTTGTTTATTTAAATCTCAGTGTTAAGAATTTCAAATAGTTTTAAGTACGTAGGAAATATATTACTTCTGATTACATATACAAAGCTGTTGTAACTATGTGATTTCTCTTTTAAAAGAATGTTTGAAACCTGTGTGTCGTACAATTGTAATGAGCTCTAATTTAACACTTTCCAGTAAACTGAACACATCAAAAGAACATGATGGCAATTTTTTTTTTAACTGCAATGCATACTGCTGTTACTTATAAGCGTGTACGGGTGGGAAGAACTGCAGCTTAAAAGTGTTTTAACAAGAAAAGGAAATATACTTACATCACTAATGGCAAAAACTAACTGTTCATATCAGATAAAATTAAATGCAGTATCTAAACTGGATCGATCAAATTTATATAATGAGTAAATGTGTTACGTGTATCAATTTTAGTCTTTGTTTTCTCATCTGAATTCTTAATTTTGACACAAAATTTTTTGTAATTTACTTAACTTTTATTACTTCGTAACAATACAAAATTCAAACTCTATAAACAATAATTAATTAACAGCTATCCACAGTTTCAAGTGTTTGGCTATATTATGGCTGCAAGAACACATTACGTTGTGGTTATATATTTATTAATACATAATACTTCAGTTGGCATTATTTAAATAGGCTACTATATGTAAATAGAATAATAAACTTTAAATGTTGAAATTAATTTCATTTTTAAACAGTGACCATGAACTTGCTGCTAAATGTATTAATAATGATTACTAGATTATACACATAATGTGATATAGAGGTTTTTTCTTGATGAAGGCTTTTTAGATAGTTTACATGGAAGTACTGAGTGCCTTTCATACCTACCATTTGAAGAAAATCATCTCCAGAGTGAATGATTGATAATAATATCTTAACTGTGAATAAAGTGTAAGACAATAATTACTGTACTAATTACAATAAATTGTCTATCTTTTATTATTCATAAGTGTACATAAATAATGTCTGTGCAAAGAACACTACAAATTAGATTTTAGCTGTTGTAATTTTAAATTACTGTACCCACTTTTTAAGCTGGAGAAAATGTATACATATTCCAATACTATGGACACTGAAACTAACTCCTGTCTCTTACAACAAGATCACTGGTAACTGCAGCCTGTTACTTCACACGCTGAAGGTACACCAGAAAGTCAAAATTAAACCGTTTCATTTAAAAAAATGGTTGCAATGGTATAACATTTACGTGTTGGAAATTGTTTGTCGCATTTTATCCTGTGGTTCTCTAGGGTTATGAGTAGGGACTGGAAAACTTTGCTCAAGTTAGATTTCAAGAAGTATGGTATTTCTGCCCTGTTTTCCATTAAAACCAATAAATATACGTGTAAGAAAACAAAAAGGGAGTTCTGTGCTACCAGGTCTGGTATGAAACTGGCTGCTCAACGGACCAGAAAGAAGCCAATGGATAAGTATCTGAGGTTTGAGAATGTTAATACATTAGAACTT
The DNA here is from genome assembly GCA_003012365.1 of Medauroidea extradentata. NCBI lineage: Eukaryota > Metazoa > Arthropoda > Insecta > Phasmatodea > Phasmatidae > Medauroidea > Medauroidea extradentata. The sequence goes on from PNEQ01032110.1 coordinate 11,200, forward strand.
AGCCTGCAGTCATTCATTAGAACTTAGCCTGCAGTCATTGAACTTACAACATTTTCCCGACTCTAGTTGTGTGGTAAAACTAGTATTTTTTGTAATGTTTACACAAAAAAATATTGTATTGACAGTTTAAATGCTGACTCGCAAAGTACAGGATGTAATTTAAATCTCTGTGCTACTAAAATCTTTCGCATAGATGTTAACCTTAATAGCAAACCTATGTACGCAATATGTTGTTTCATTGTATTAGTATACACAGACAATCTGTTTAATACATTTTTGTTGCATTAAAATTTCATATAAAATTCAAACTTAAGCTTCTGAGATAAAAAATAAATCAGAATTTCTTCCAATGAGCACACTGTCATGTCCCCAGACCACTGCTGCAACCTTTCGAAATAAGCACAGCATCCTACAAATAATCGAAGGCTGTATCATACTGAAAAATAAATGCCTCACATCACAAGAAGAGTATCATTTAATTATTATTCTTCAAGAGACTGTCTTCAAAGCTCACTTTACCGAGCACCGAAATACACAAGGGTGTATATTTTTGTTCAAGTTGTCATGAAAAAAACATTACCCCATTATATATTTATTTCTTCTGATTAAACTCTAACTGCAATTGCTCAAACCAAACACAGTATTTTATTAAAAGTCCTGTAAGGAAGTCAGTGTATCAGCACTGTAACTCAACTTCGAAAGTATTCTACCACAAGCCATCTTGAAAAATAAGCTACCCATTTATTACTACAATAAAAATTTATTTTGGTAAAAAACTGTAAAATAAGAACTACACTATTTCACTGCAGGTTTATCAAAAGTAATTATCTCACACTGTGTACTTTCAATTTATTTGCTGTCTCAGTTAATCACAGTCCACCTATTTTTCTTCCAGTATTTGGTTGTAAGCAATATTGAAATATTGTTAGGGAAAGTAGTTTTAAGAAATTAACAAAAAAGTTATTGATGTCGATACAAACAGATATCAAGTAAAAGTGTTGCACAACTAGTGTTGGTTGTGTTTCAAACTACGATGTGAAAAAACAATGGCTGCAGTTACTACAGCAGGGTCTTAATCTGATATGTTTGATTACTTGAACTTGTCAGAAGTGACTGATAAATAAACCTAGCACAGTCATGCTTTTTTGCATAGCATATTTTCAGAAGTTGCTTATGAACTTTAACCTGGTTCACTCATATACAGTTATACCTTTAATTTGGCCATCCCAAAAGTGTGATCTGACGATTTCTTAGCAATGAACATATCAGATTTAGACATAAGTTTGTGATTAGTGCTGATTTTTTTACTGCTGTTATATAATTTAAATGTTGTCATATTCCCATAAAGATGAACACATGCTTTTGTGGCTGTTGCAACGGCTAACATTGGCTTTCAAGTTGAAGCTGCACAGAACTGATCTCGATAACAGGTCAGAGTTCAGATTTTTGCCATTGAGAGTTAGTTTTTGTGGCTTCAATACGTGAGTTACGAAGCACTCTTAAATAAAAGGGTTATATTGGCCTGGAAGCAATTATTTAGTTCCCTCCAGTCCTTGGAACGCACAGACGTGAGGGCGTACTCATGTTTGCCGACCAGAAGCACGCAATGTGCTGAATTGGCGTACTGTCTTCCCATATATGACTTTCCTGAACATGACTTTTAATTGCACACTTAAACAAATAAAATTACAATGCTTTACTGAAGACAAATCCCAACAGCACAATACAAAAACCTTGGCTTTTCGTTTGTACGCACAATTTTGGTGACTATTCAAAAACGCAGTTCGGAGGTAACTGCCCTTCAAAGACTTTGTCAACATGAATTCTTAAGTTTTTTTCGTAATATTTTTATAGGTACCGTAAACTGGGTATACTTTGCATCACCAAAAAATATATTTTCTATGCTGATATTTGAAAGACAAGTCATTGTATTCGATGGTATTAAATTATAATTTCTTAAATACCCAGCCTTGATGTGTCTTTATTTCATGAAATGACCTAGAAAAAAATATTTTTGGTGGTGCTAAGTTACCCGTGCTGGTGCAAAGTATACTCACTTTACGGTACAACTTCTTGCTACTACTAGAGGTAAATAAGTTAGACTATTGCTCAATTGCAACTAAATTTGCATAAACACTAAATAGTTCTAAAATAAAAGTGTTACAGTATTTATATTCACTTTTGTTTACTGACCAAAGTAGACAGGCTCGTCAGCAATGCCATGCTAGAAGTTACATAAAATCACATATTTGTCATTACAGTATGTATTAGTTTTTTAAAATTTATTTCCATATTGAAACAGGGTGCTGGTATGTCCTGAACAGCAAAGTAAGGCTTTGTAGTGCCCTCGATTTTGCGTTTGTGTCATCTCTTTGACCACGCTTTGTTTTAGTTGTGTGAATATTTCCTGTTCAATGACAAAAAAAAAATATTTCAGAGTTTGGAAAATACAGTTTTAAACTTGCCAGAAGTTACGTGAAAAATGGAAGATTGTATGTATAATATCAGTATAATATCAGAAACCATGAGAAGTAGCAATACTTTAAATGAAAATTTTACTAGCAGTATTGCATTAGTGTAATTCATCCATTTCTTCTTTAAATCACATGTTTATGAAAAATATAATGTGATTAAGTATGCAAGTGGATGAACGTTTTCATTGTTAAGTAACCTAAATGGACCTTTGATAAACATTTGGATATTCATTGGAACTCTAAAACTTTGATTACGATACATATTTTAGCTATTAATTTTTTTAAAGGTACTGACTTTTATTAATCATTTTAATATGTGGTACTGAATATTCCCGCAGTCCCACTTGTTTCAAGTTCTCGCAAAACTCCAGTTCTAATGGGCTATCGTTACGTCACGGCAGCTCCAACTTTAAAGCCAAAGTGTGTCTATTTTTATTTGTATGTGTTACCCTCTTTGTTACTTTTCTGGATATTATAAAATTTTTACACGGATGGTGAAATTACCTGATAAGCCATTCATTGTTACTTGTTGCGTTAATGTTATTGTACCATGTTAGTTTATAAGAGTTATGTTTCTCTGTATTTTGTTGGGAATTCTGTAGAGTCTATGTTGAAGGTGTGTGGCATATTCAGAAAATGTCATGTCTAGAAATAAGTCTAAAGGTGTTACTGCTTGAAATATACTTTACAAAATTATAAATGCTTGTATTTTTTTCAAAGGCTGAGTTCAGAAGCGTGCAACAGGCAGAAATATTATTTCCTGAAGCATATGATACAACAAAACGTAATAGCTGTACACATGCAGTATTCAGTTTATTTCAGTGACGAAAAGACTACTATAAAAAATTCCATGCTTTTACAAGTGTGTTGAAATATAATAATGATACCAAAAAGTGTACTTTCAAGGTTAAAAAATTCAGTAATGGTTATTGATTACCATTTTTAAACTCACGATGAACAGTTTGCACTGTGTTTAAAATATTTGCTACTTAAGTCAGGAAATTGCCAAATGGTTGTATTTAATTGAGGCTGAATTCCATTACACTATATGTAACATCAGCAAAAACAAAATTCTGTTGAACAACTGCAGGCAAATCAGTGTACGATGAATTCACTAAACTTCTGGAACTATTTTGTAAATCAAATGCATGAAGTCCGCAGCAGTAGTTATGGGACAATTTTTTCCAATTAGGCCTCAATGATTACATTCTTCTGACTCGACTCAGTTCAGTGACTTTGTACATAGCAAAGTCAACAACATACATATTACACAATTCTATCCACACTTACCGCCTGCTGATCTGCTAGATTCAGTAGTGTAGACTGTAATGCCAAAGTACTACTGATCCGCCTTATGACCAGCTACCTACAAAACATATGAAAACTTTGTGCGGACAGCTGCATGTGTTGCACAAGACAGTGCAGAGTTGTGCCAAGCACCACACAAACACGCAGACTAGTGCCACGGCATCCGACGTCACGCAGAGGATGCTAACCCAGCACAGCCAGCCCATGCGAGGTGCAGCTGGGGGCAAGTGGACCAAATGACCAGTCCAGAATGGGGATGGCGACAAGCCCACAGAGCGGAACAATACTTGTGCAACTACTGCACCATCGACACCATGTTGATACTCCCCAAGCAAACAAAGCACTAGCTCTAGCATAGGACTGCCAGAGGCACGGGAACAGAAACAAACCTGCCCAGGGAAATGGACCACAAAAGTAGGGGAACCTTTATCTGCCTACCATCACAATAACAAACCGGAAGATGGAAACATCCAGCATGCATCTGCCTACCATCACAATAACAAACCGGAAGATGGAAACATCCAGCATGCACCAGCTGAAAGCTAACCAGAACATTCAGGCCAAATATTTAATAATTACGACTGCTTACTGTGCATTCCAGTCTGCGTTAACCAACATCAGATAGTTGTCCCGGTTGAGACCGCTGCTTCACACAACTTCATTAATGGAAAGTATGCCACACTGTGACAAGAGCGGGATGTGCTAATCATATAGCATGCCACACATGATAGTATGACCACAGGGACTGGCGTAGTTTTAACTCATCATCTGCGACAAAGACATGGAATTGCCAGTAACAGTTACAGCAGAACTCCGAGAGGAGTTTATTCTCGGGATACCATGGCTGATACATTAGAATGTCATGATTGAACTGGCACGCAACCGCATCCATTTCACGTGGGTCCAGAGGAAAACGATGTACCATTTGTGTTACCATCAATCATCCGTACTAATCACAGCCAAGCTTGACGACTTGACCACGTCATTCCTGAGGAACATAATGGGGTTGACCATGCCATCCTCGGGGAATGTAGCAATGTGTTTATGTATGGGGACCCACTGCACCGCACCACTGTTGCGGAGCACTATATTCCAACTGAACATGATGAGCCAGTGTACTTGCCACCGGAGATTACACAACACAGCACTGTCAGATAATAACGGAACAAGTCACCAAAATGATCAATGGTGGCATAATCAAACTTCCAGAAAGCAATTACGATTCTGCTATCATGCTTACACAAAAAAAAAAATGGCATCTGGAGAATTTGCGTAAAATTTTCGTCCGATGATCACTATACCGTATTTACTCCATTGTAAGCCAAGTTTTTTTTACTGTTTCGGACCATCAAAAATCCCGACTCGGCTTACAATCGGGCTCTACCATTTTATATAAAGTTTTGACCAAATATAAATAAATACGTTTGTAAACCAGGCAGTACACTTTCATTAATACCGATACGGACGTAAACGTGAACCTAATTTACAGAAACGTGCAGTTATTGCTAGATCTCTAGCAATATCACGGCCGGCCGACAGGTGCCGACCCTTGGGCTTGAGCGTGTCGATCTAGCAGTGTAGTCGACGGCGTCCTGTGATACACGCGTGCCGCCAGTCCACTACCGTACTGCTACTGCTGTATTTGCTGCTTGAACCTATTTGCGTAATATGTGGTTGCTGAGTTTCAAAATGAGGAGAAGACACTATACAGCCGAGTTAAAATAAAAGTCACCAAATATGCAGAGGGAACGTCTAATCTAAAATACTAACATAATTTTTATGCTAGCTCATTCACACGATAGATTCACTGTTCCATTAAAGGCCTTATACTGTATTTACCTATCTACCACCCACACAATAAATCTAAAAAAACAAAATGTTTGGGAGCAGGTACGGCTACAGCTTCCTTACGCTTTGCCGGCCAGCTGCCAGTCTGCCTGCAGTAGTAGGTACACTGCGCCAGGACATGCAGAGTGTCGTGTCGAACTACAGCGCCGAGCCATGCTGAGCCAGCATTCTCCTAATGAAGTGTCTCGCCTGCCCACTTGTTTACCTACTTCATGTCAAGCTCTTCCATTCAATTGTGTCTGTCTGGCACGCGGGGAGAAAAATCATCATCGGGTCTTAAAGATCTGAGAGGTTAAAGGGCCATCAAACTCTGTCGTTATCATTATCCTTACTTGACCGGGACCCTCAAAATTGAGCTTATAATTGGAGTCATTTTTTTTTCTCAAAGTTTTGAAAGTTAGGGGTTGGCCTACGTTCGGCGTCGGCCTATAATCCCGTAAATACGGTAATAAGAAATTTAGCACCACCAGTCATAAAAGTGGTGACGTCATGCTTGACATCCGGTCAGGATTTTGGCAGGTACCAGTTGCACCACGCGAGATACTAAACAGCAATCATGTTGCCCTATGGGACCCATTATTAATTCCAAGCCATGATATTCGGCCTAAAATGCACACCAGCAACCTTTAAGACCATAATTGTCCAGGGGCTAGATGGATACATAGCTAAGTGTGCAACAACTTATCTAGATGTAGTCTTCATGCATGTTGTCCAACAACTGGATCGCCCTGAAACCCCTAGCGCTCGTGTTAAGAGTGCTATACACTAGCCGGCCTAACCTGCGCTAATCAGATGTGCCACATTGAAAAGACTGAATTGGACTTTCTGGGTCAACAAAGTTTGGAACTAGCCAAGCCCCGAGCACTTCCACCTATCGAGGAATGGGAAGTTACCACGAAACCGAAAAAAACCTACGAAACTTCGTAGCCATTTGTTTGCGGTTTGCAATGAAACGGCTAAGTGTGGCCTACCAAGTGCTGAGTGAGCATGAGACATGGAGATGTCATAAGGTACGTAGAGGAGCCAGTGACCTATCCTCTACTCAACAAGTGCAGTGTTCTCCCCAGACACATTTTGCCGGGCGCCCCACCTGGCTAGTTTTCTCCACCACCCGGTCAAGATATACGCACTACCATCAACATCATCAAGCTTATTGCACAATCCACCCGGCTGGCTGGTCTCGTAAGCCACCCAACATTAAATTTTTTCTGGGGAGAACACTGACGTGGTAGTCGAACTTTGGACTGGGTGTAATGATTGGTTTTTGCAAGGGACAGAAATTTCATTTTATAGGTCTAGGCTTTAACCACTCACCTTGAAGAGGGTCTTGAGAAGACGTCGCTTCTTAGCTGAAACCCTGGCTGGAGGATGGCACTCGTTAAGCAATTGTTGGACGGGCCCTGTCTTTGGGCGCAGTGGTGTTTTCAATGGACTTAGTAATGGAGATGCGAGCCTTCGTATCTCCCGAAGGATCTTGCGCAGATCCGACTCGGTCGGCGAAGTTTGTTTCGTTGCGTACAGAGTGCAGAGCTCCGGCAAAGTAGGGGCATCACCCCGGAAAGGTACAGCAGGGAGTATGACCCTGCTCAAATCTTCTTGCTGCTGGTGACGCTGAATATATTTGAGTATGGCTGCCTGCAATTCTGCCTCCTCTCAGTTCATTAAATCTTTGCTATTGTCAACTGGTTTGTCAGGCACAGACTCGGATTGAGACATTTAAAGAAAAGAACAATGATTTTGATTTTATTACTATACTGAGTCAGTCGTCGTGCAAGGCGCAGAATACAAGTCACTAGATGTTTCACACAAGTCTCAGGTACTGGTTATTTACAAATCTCTTAAATTACATGTGTCTCTCGGTAACAAGCTCGCTGTTTGCAATTACTGTTTCACAATTATTCAAAACACTGTTACTGGTTATACTGCCTCTTAATAACTGGGCTTCGCTCTCATGTGGCTTTGCGGAACTTCCCTAAAGTAACTATATTTCCAGCGTACCACTTCTGGTAATACTATGCCTGGATTTGAACTGGTCCATGCTCAGAACAAATGTGACGCGCACGGGTCAGGTTCAGGGTGTTACCACCAGGCACTCAGATAGAAATAAAATAAATTAAGTTTTAAGATTTTTTGGTTGGGGTAAAGGAATTCACCATCCGATGAATTTTAAGGATGAGTATGGGCTGATTCCTTGAAGACTGACTAGGCTGGGCTGAAGGCCTCCCGTTTATACCTGAATCCCTAGGGGGGTTGAGCAGAGTGGTTGGCCTGCCAAGAAGGTGGTGCTAAAGGGATTTGAGGAGCGAGGTGGGCTGCTGAGCAGAGAGGCCAACTACGCTACCTGAGACTTCATTGCGTGGGCGCGCGAGGTAATACAAAAACTAACCCACTTCATGCCGCAAAGAATACAACGCTAAATACTTTACATTAAATAAATTATTTAGGGTTCGTAAAATTACTAGTTAAATATAAATACTGGTTACAAGAAGCATAAAGCTTAACAAGTGAAGGACAATTGGTAGCAGCGGTGTGCACCATGGTTTGTTTCAAAATATGTGCGTACCCGTTTGTGTACAAAATACATGTGTACAAGATAGCATGAGGCACAAAACAATGAAGCAGTTTCAAGGTAAGAAAATATCCTGATAAACTTTTTTGGTCTTATAAATTGGCTGAGCCAGTACATTCCCGCTATTTTGCCATTATCACAGTACTGTTCGCTGCACTGATGTTAACCGTCAAATACTGTTGGGACGAGACAACCAAATAGGCGTTACGCACAGTGAAGAAGAAATTCTGCAGCTGTCATCCACTCTGCCAAAAAAAAAGACCAGCTCGTAATCCACGGTCAAACGAAAGCACTGAAATTGATCCACTAAACGTAAGGGTGGGCCCTAAGGTGTTGAAAACTGGCATGTGGTGGACAACCGCTTGGAAACTTACACCACCAGGACAGTAGGCAAATGGAAGATGTACGTCCCAGCTAGCATGCAACTAACGGTCCTACAGTACGTCCATTATGACAGCTTGCATGGCGAAGCATCTATCAGACTCGGCATGACACTGCCCGCCATTAACAATGGCCTAGACTCTCAAAGGACATCCGTAAACACGTCAGAAGCTGCTTGTTATGTAACACCATGAAGTCAAGGAGAATAGACGGGCAACACCAACAGTAGCCACTCTAACTTATTGCAATTCACAGGCCTTTGATGGAGAGAACTCTGTGAGGGGTGAAAGGTGGAACACCACACAACAGCGAGTTGGCACACCCTCCAGCAGCTAAAGGACCATAGACACCGAGGGAGGAAGAACAGAACATGATGCGACAGCAGGTACGTGAACACCAAGCCAACTATGTGAATACCGGGATGCCCACATCGACACGCCCCTCAAAGGAACTTCTACCTGGCGACCCGATGTACACAAATTATGAATTTGCAGGAGACTACAATGCCCCATCATCCGTGGAAGCACCGACGTCAGCAACAATGTGGGCAAAACACAACGTCCTCTAAAGGTACGTTTTGACAGGAGCGTCTCTAGCGATGATCGCCCAGCGCTCATGTGTTTTCCCATAAACGTCTTTCTCAAGCGTTTTTCGGCAGTCTGTTCGCAAAGTTGTGCAAGGGTGGTTTGTTTGAGTTTGCTGTGCGTTTCGAGATAGCCTGAAATGAGTTTGAGTAAGAGAAAGAAGGTGTTAGTTAAATACCTCTTGGTTGAGGAAATGTTTGATGAAAAATTGCTTCAATCCTGCACAGAACCAAGACTTGAGAAACATCCTTTTTATTTCAAGCTAGAAATGAAGAGAGATTCTTTCAGACACTGATAGCAAATCACCTTTGTGAAGATGACAAGAAATTTTCTGAATTTTTCAGGGTTTCAGTATTCCAGTTCGAATTTCTGCTTAGTTCGATAAAATATGACATCCAGAAGCTATCTTGCAATGGAAGTCAATACCCTGTCCCACCTGGGGGCTTATTCTGAGTTTCGTGGTTACGAAGCGATAGTCGGTATGAAGCAACTGTGCCGCCGCCTGCGCCTACTGAAAAAGTCCCTTCCAGTCCACAAAATCCGTATTCAGAGTTTTAGTATGTACGAGGGCCAGCGCGTTCGGGTATCTTCGGCCCTAACGACTTTTTCAAGCAGCGTGCCAAGATGGTGGGCACTGCAACATTCAGGTGTATATGACCATTTTCCTTAATTTTAGGAGTTTTCGTGAACTAATGCAAGCGTTAAATAATATTTATGTCTATAACTTAAAAACATTTCCTCAGCTCAAACAAGTAATAACACATAATTAAACATTTTCTGTTTAAACACCAAAGCATTCTTTTCGTATTTTCTTTTTGAAGCATCTGCCATCATGTAGCAGTAGCGGAGTGGTCTAGCGCGCATGTTTGTTTTTAGCTGTAGTAGGATTTGTGGTTCAAATCTCGATCGATTCTTTACTTTTTTTTTAAGTTGTTTTATATTATGTGTTATAGTCGTACGTGATTTATTCTTTTATAATAAATTGTTTATTTCATTTGGAATTGTTGTTTCACTTAAATTACTGTTATACAATCTGACAGAATGGAGTGGATTGCTAAGAAACAAATATTTTTAGTACATAATAATTATAAAACCTGTACAAAAAGTGTCCTACATTGTATTTTTCATTGAATTGACTAAATGTTCAAAGCTTTGTCTACAGTATCTATTTACGAAGATGTGCATTTTCAGTTTTTTTTTTAACTGTGGGAAAATAACTGTAATTACGTCCTAACTTCAAACATGTGCAAGTGTTTCCAATAGGCTCTATTCATAGGAGAAAAAATATGTGTTTATTATTATTTTATTTTCTTTTACGTAACGTATGCGTTTCTATACCATTTGTCCGATTGCGATTAAATTTTTGTGGGTTATGCGTACATCCGCGAAGGTTACTGATCGAAAATTTTACATATCATGGAGGTAAAAATAGAATAATATGTTGTTATAAAAGAAAGGGAGGGGAGTGGTGAAACAGAGCAAGCAGAACGAGGGATACCAAAATTTTGTGAAACACTTTTAAGTGTTTCTAAAATGGTCATTAACGATCATTAACACAATGTTGTCCTATCGTTTAGAATTTTCCAAAATTTAAAACCACGCGAATGAAGTCACAGGCAAAATAAAAAAACATGGATGGGTATGTAGGCCAATGCTGTGCGTGTGTGCGCGCCAATAAAAGCAATGTTATAACAACATGGTTAAGTTTTAACAAAGAAGTTAATTATCTACACATGTAAACTATAATTTTAAAAAGCAATAAAAAAAATTATGGAGTGACTGGGATTTGAACCACGAATCCAAAAAACAACTTAGCGGGCCAACTCACGCCACAACCAACTTTTTTTTTTATGTTTGGTACAATGGCAAGGCTAACGCCTCCTCGCCGCTGCACAAACATTCCCCCCCTTTAAGTTAATCAATGCATTTCCCCAGTAGCTTTGTATCGTATAGTTGTCGTTGTAATGTCTTCTGGTACACAGACAAAGACGAGCACAAACACCCAGTCCTGAACCCGAGGAGGTGGTTGTAAAAGACACCTCCCCGGCCAGGAATCGAACCCGGGACCCTTGCCTCAGCAGCCAGGAGCGCTACCACTGAGCCAAGCGGTCGGACCAACTGAGCCAAACTCACATGCCTTGAAAATGTTTTCAAACAATTAGAATTATAGATTAACGATTATCAAATATATAAGCGTCTTTTGTTTTCAGTTATTTAATATTTAATCTCATTACGTGTATTTGGTAAAGAATTGTTTTGTTCAACATTTTCTCACATTGATAGATATCTCGTGGAAGAGACTTGTCCTACAAGTACACAAATAAGAAGAAAATAGTTGTGGATATTATGGCAGTTACTGTAAATTATTATTTCTATTTAATTAAGCCGAGTCGTTGATACAGAAACAACATTTCCTTTTCCATGTATAAGTATAGCAGATATAACTACGTCGCCTTATACCTGCCATTGCGAGTTACCGACGAAATTCAGCCTTTCCAACTGCTAGCGAGCAGTTGGTAAGTTCCTACCGTACTCGTGACGTCAAATGACCCCCGTTTGAAACCTAGAATACCAAACAGTCGTTTGGAACCGAATATCGCTCAGAAACAACTTTTTTCGTAGGAAACAGAAACTCAGAATAAGCCCCCTGATGAGAAACTTGCCATCACACAAAGTAAGAAAATAATAACACTGAACAGTTGACTGAAAAAAAAAAACTTCTGTGACGTCCTTGGAATATTATAAAGAAATGAAAACTTTTCTGCTAAAATTCTTTCCAAACGTGAATTGTAATGTTTCACGAATAAATCGTCTTTATGTTAAATACGTCTATTGAAATGTTTCAGTTTTTTTATAGTCTTCTTTGTTTGCATAAATAAAGTTATTCGAAAGTATTGAGGATAAATTACTTATACAAATGAAATCATTTACTTTAAATTACTGAAGAAGATGTAAAATAATACTAAAGGTCTATTCAATTCACTAGTTGAAAAAATTTGTTACAAAAAAACCTAATTATTATAATGTTTTTGAAAGGCGGCTAGTATTCTGTATTATGAGAACCAGAAGTAGAAATGTTTTCAGGTGTGGCAGTAGGTTGTGGTGAATAAATCTGTAATGTAGCAAAACCACAGTCAGCAGGCAATGAATAAATATGAATTTGATTCTTCTCCATTGAATAAGGACACGGTAAATAAGTTTCACAGGAATTGCTGCCTGAAGATATAGCATGAGAAGAAATAGAAAATTGATGATTATTTGCAGGTGATGGAGCCAGGGGTGTCATTTGGGGCCACAAGGGGAGGGATGCCCCCTTCTGGATTTAGAATTTTATGTGTATAAATATATTTTTTTGTGTTTTTAAATTTAAATAATTCTAACTTAAGCACATAAAACTGAAGTTTTATTATTGAAGTATCTAATTTATACATGCTTAATTAATAAAAATGATGCAACAAGGTCACTGTTGCTGGAAAACAGACATCGAATCACCAACTGAGATGAAAGTTGTCATGTCCGACATTGTAGAGCTATTTTGTAATTCGTAGATCAAGGTAATGCCACCTCCAGAATTTTGTCTCTTCCGATTTTGGCATGTACGCCTAAACCACACCTTACGGAAAAACTTACCTAAAATTATAGGATCTAGGCACAACAGATTTTGGTGTGTATTTTGAAAGTGCTGTACATACACGTGTTCCATTAAATGCTGGGCTGAACACAAACGTTCACAAACATGCAGGGTTCTGAGGCACATTTACAAGGGTGGGGAAATGGGGAAAACCCATGGCTACTGTAATGTATTATTTACGTAAATGAGCTTTGTGAGAAACCAACTTTATGACAGACAAATAAATATAAACATAGGGAAATTAACCACGAAGACCCTTCGTCACGTCATAAGGAATCTAACTTCAGAGAAAATGGTGTTCAGTGAAAGTAGTATTTGGCACATGCATTCAACAAACAGAAATGAGTGAGTGAAGAGATTTTTGTCAGCATTGAGGTCTTTAGTACTTGTGAGGGGTGACATGATGTCTGGAGCAGCGCTGGAATTAATAGGTGGGGGAGCAAGAAATACTCGAGAAAACCAGCCGACCAGCGGCATCATCCGGCACGATTCCCACGTGCAAAAATCAGGGGACCGAACCAGAGGCGCTTACGGAAACATACTGGGTCGTAGTGCTGGTCACGTGACTGGATCTACTCAGTCGTTGGATGCTTAACGAACGGTTGTAAATCTGAAGAGTATCGTAAAACTGGGTGATTAGAAACACTGGGGTGGATAGAAACTATTTTAAAGCTAAATTTTCGGTATTAATTATGTTTTAAAAATTCTGTTTTTAGGTAGGCAAGTTAAAACGGAAAATATCACATTTAGCTACTTATTGTCTACCGACCAAACTATTGATAATAGTACAGTTAATTAATGAAAAATGTTTCTAGTTACGTTCTAAGTAGTCCTATGTAAAAAAAATTGTATTTAATTTTTTTCTTCTTGCAATTGGGCCTCAGCCCTGTGGCAAGGATTTGCTTAACCTACCTCTTCTCAATTTGTTTAGGTTAGGTGAAGTTGTAATTTCAGTCGCCGATCTGGCAGACCTACGTTATTAGACCAGGTTAAAACATTGAAAAATATCATTTTGTGCTTGTATAACATACGTATGTAGCATTAAAATTGCGTACTAGTAATAATTTATTCCATACCTGAATTACGTACTCTGGCGACAATTTTCTCGATAAACTGCTCCAAACTTCTTGTTCAACAAAAATACTACGATCCGGCACCGACTTTTCCGTGAACATGCATCCAAACCGCATTACAAATTTTTTTTTTATGTAGGCCCTATACATGCGTGTCTGTTTACATTTTACGCGCGATTTCTTTCGTATTGTCTGCTGGCTGCTTGCCACATTCCGATCCAGTGAAACGTCACCAAAAACTGCTGAGCCGGTGACGTCACAAGATGAGCATCGCGCCGAGCAACAGCTGTTTCTGTACAAACGTTCGTCAAAATGCCATATGAATAGTGTTACTTGGACTGGTTAACATTGTATAAATCGTACAAAAATGCATGTACGGTACTTGCAATAGCGATTTTATATATCGCTAATAGAAATATATGAAGGATATTATTTCGTTTTACTCCGAATATCCCGGTAAAGAGTCTAGTCACTCGTGGTCGCTATTCATAAATTTGAGCCGAGAACTACATCACAGCTCCAGACGACGATGTCCATACATTTGAGGGCTAGATCACATTAGACAAATATGAGCTTGATGTAATCCTTATTAAGGCGCACTACGTAAATTGCACTTTAATATTACAGACAATATCATATAGGCCTAAATGTCGATTGTTCGAGGAGTAAAGCAAACTCGTTAGCCTTTGATTAATTGATATTGGGCGGGACTATGGTGTAGTGTTTTGCAGCTAAATGCTGTTTTTTTTTATAAAATTGTATGTTATGTCTGAACGATACTATTAGTTCACATGAAACCGAAGTAGCATCTATAACCAGTACCTAATAAGCATAAAGTAGGCGTATAACAATAAAATGTAGCACTCGCAATTTGCCTACTGTTCGGTGGCAAGTTCAGACCTTTGTCCCTTTAAACTTCTTTCCAACCCTTTCCGAACCTCCCAACCCCCCTCTCAACCATCAAATCCTCCTGCAAAACTTTCAGCTCTCTCACCGACCTAACTGTCTACTCCACACACTCTGAATTTTCACTATTGTTTCTTCTTCCCTTGAACCCTCTGTTAGTTAGAAACCTAGACTTCCCCATCCACCTTCACAGTTTACTGCCCTGTACAACCTAACCAGTCTTTCCACTCTCATCCTGTCACTCAACGATCTCCATTCCATTTCCTTCATCACTGATGTTCTATAATTACTTTTCTCCTTACCCTCCTGCCCAGACTGCCTTTTTCACTTAGACCTACCCTTCACCCATCTCGCAGCCCTCCTCTGCACCTAACTACCACATGTTTAGTGTACCAAAAATTTGAATTCTGGGGTAACTTTTCGTAATTACTACTTTCACATGCTATAGAGTGTTCAACTACTTTAAGCCATGCTCATCTAAAATTATATGGTCAAAACCTTTTGTGCAAACCTGAGATTAAAAATTACTACTTTCAGTAACAACACAAAAAAAATAGTCTGCAAGATGAAGGAAATGAAATAAATAATCACTTAGCCCTACAAAACCTGACAAATTATAACACTGACCACTCACAACCACTGAAAGTTCCAACATTTTAAATATTCTTACTATTGTCCACGATTTTAGCAGGCCCTAATATTCCACAGCAGCTTTGCCTAGATGAAATAGGTACTGTAGGTATTGTTTTAATATCACATACATGCACACGTATTTTTTTTATTTGTCCTTTTTATAAATTCGGTTTTGCTACCCTCCCATAGCAAGCCACAGTACACGAGCCATCGTCTCAACTCTCCAACTAACTGATCGTCTACATTTATACAGACACAAACGAGGCTCCAGGAACAGATATAGATATAGATATAGATATAGTTTATTGCATCCTTAGATCTTTTTTGTGTACATTTTTGCACAAAGATATCGGACAAGTCATATTTACAATATACAAACAAATGAATAAATTACTTAAGTTATACATTAAAAATTATACACTAAAAGAGCGAAATTCAAACATTTCTTGTCGGTTCAGGCTCGCACGTAGGCTC
>PNEQ01032154.1:0-21589 GCA_003012365.1 Medauroidea extradentata
CATTATGTTAACTGGTTTTCAAGTTTTGTATGAAGTAAAAATATGCAAATTTTGACTTTGAAGTGACATTACGGGAAAACTAGATGAGCTAATTTTTTTCCGTTAGATATTAATGTTCTCTGAAGTAATGTCTACAAAACTAACACTATTTTATACAAATATAAAATTATGAATTTTTCCCCACTTGAACGCCCTTAAGTGAAAACGCAGTCGGGTATCTTCCTGCGTCCAGTGGTGAAACTTTGTCCCCTGCCTATACCAACTGACCGTTAAAATATTCATTTTAGGTGGGCGGGAACATTCGTGCTGTACATAGCACAACTGGTAACGTACTTTCGTATTATAGTGTACATAGTGGGCAAGACGTTTGTTCATTCATGATTTCTTTGAATTTGGTGCCAAGCCATCACCGAAAGATGTGACAAAAAACTAGTGTATAGGAAGATGGCTGCTGCAACCTGTTCGTGTTAATATGAGTCAGACAACAAATGTTTCATTGTCGAAACAAATTCTTTTGATCAATTTAAATTTCCACAAAAATGTTTTACCACATTAACATTTAAATTTACTGTATAAACCTAATAAAGCTTTGTCTTACACCACAGAAAAATTGTTTGTACATAGGCACTAATTATGGTGACATAATAATAAACTACTAAGGTTTTGATCTACATTTTTTATAAAATCTGTATGTATTTATTCAGTTTCAACTACAGGTTATTTAAATTATACATGTACAGTATTACTGCATTTCAGAAACTTGCATATCTAGAAAACTTTACAGTTTTACTAAAATATTTAATTCAGCTAATAACACCCTCAAAATTCAAAATTGTACTTCTTGTAATAAGCCGTTTACTAATTTAGTCACAGACATTCTATTATATTACAACAATGTGTTTTTGTAAGAAATTGAAATTAAACTAATTTACTCTTATTACTAAGCCACATTAAATACGTGGGTATTCAAGAGAAATTAAATGATACAATTTCTGTACTAAGAACTTGCAGTACATTACAGTATTTTCATACGAAAGTAGTATCAATAAGTTAGCTTTAAGCTCAACTTATAAAAAATCATATAAGCTAGTTTTAAGGTCAATTTGTAAACTTAATGACAAAACATCAATTCTACAATGTTAAGGCACAATTACTGTTCAGTTTATAACACACACAGAAAAAAAATGTTATCCAAGTACTACGTTTATACTTTTTTAAACTTTTATTATATTTTATTTGCTCTGTCACAAAAGATTGATGATGAAAAACAATCTCAAAATGCATGTACAACAAATCTGCACCTCAAGTGTTCTGCTTGTCTCCGACACATATAAACAACGAATAAATTGCATGACAAATTGTGTTGCCAAATCTTTGTCACCGATTCAGAAAATACTCTGATGACTTATCAACAAACCTGTTACTACAAAAACCAAATTTTTGTGTGCACACGTACAACATGATGGGAACAAAATTAATTTTCAATACATACTTTCTTCCAACGTCAAACTGTAATGCATGCCTGCTTATGTAGCTCACCACTTCTATGCCACAACATCTTTACAGCAAATTAAGAAAAAAATTTTAATCTTTTTTACTAATTCTCAATTCTTATGTTAATATTGAATCTTCAGTTCTGAAGAAACCAAAAATTACATACAAGTGAGAATTCTCAACTATTCCCTGAATTTAGGCTTTCATAATAATAATAATAATAATAATAATAATAATAATAATAATAATAATAATAATAATAATAATAATAAATTAATTAATTTATTTATTTATTTATTTATGTTTAAAGTGCCAACCAACACTCTTGCGACCAATAACAGGAAGACACTAAACAAATGACAGATACATATTAATAATAATAATTGTAGTAATAATAATAAATGTATATAACTTTAAGATTATACAGATGGCTACTTTTAATGTATTGCAGTGCATGAAATTTCACCAAAACAATCACAGGTATTTTTATCTGCAATATTCTGGATTAACGTAAAGCTAACTGCTGAGGTTGTTTCAGACCAAATTCACAGTATAAAAATAACTGGTAATTTAATTACTGTTAATATTAAATGCATAGTACATCATGTTAGTTTAGTTAAAAACATTCAGTGTTCCTTTAACTAGATGTATTTCCAAATTAAAAATAGAAGCTATCTGAGTGGAAAAAAAAATCCTGTCAAAATTAAAATTCCAAATTTGTTTTGAAGGAAGAAGAATTAATTCTTATTTGGAGTTGTTAATGATTATGTTTTCAGGTAAGTACTTAAAACTGAACAAAAATGTCTATTACCACATCAAGTTCAAATAATCTATGAGGTTGACATTCAGTAGCAAAAGTTATACATACCTTGATATCACTCTCCTTCATTTCCAGTTTATGTTTTAAGTTCTTAGTCTCTTCAAGCTCCTTCTTCACCATCTGTGCTCGAATGACAATTGGTGGAGTGGGCTAGTCAACAATACAAGAGTAAAGAGTACACAATTTTGATCCTCTAAAAAATTATAGAAATCCTACTTTACAACCTTGGCACTTAGTTTGAATAAATCTGTCAACATATTACAAGGCTACATCATGTTTACCTATTAAGAAATTTCAGCTGTAAATTGCAGGTTGCATGGGACACGAAAATACACATTTCTTTTTCTAATATCATACAGTATTTACTTGTGGGGAATTGTTTAGTAAGGACACAAAGTATAAATTAACCAGACCCCTGATTTTACTAACTCTGGATTTAACAAAAATAACTATTTTACTAACATTCTTTTAAGGAACCGTCCAAAAATAATAAAAATGGGCCAAAAATTGAATTACTTTGGGCAAAAACAGAATTAATTCCTTGGCTAATCAACTTTAATTTGTTTTTTTTGTAATTCATGTACCAAATGTAAGAGTTTTAACATTGCTATACCTGAATATGTCATTAAGCAAGCATCACCTATTTCCACAAAATAGTTGTGTGGAGATATTTTGATTACAAGCTGTTTAACTTGACATGGCAGTGCCGGAGTTGTAAATGTACTGGAACTGTGAACGTGTCCGTGGAGTGAAGGCACTACTCATTACCCTAACAAGAGTGGAAATACAGTAAACCAACCTGAAAAAAGACAATTTAAAAATCTGATGTTTGGGGGGGGGGGGAGGGGAGGAACAAAAAATGTCCCTTACAGATTTTGCAAATGTAATGAATGGAACCATTAGTACACACAGTAGTGTAGCTAGGATTTTAGTTTGGGGTAAGACCAACATTCGACTATCACTCCCAATTGAAGTGGGGGTTCTGGCAGTCTTCCCCCAGAAATATTTGAATTGGAAGATGCAAAATGAAGCAATTTAGCAGTTTTTCTAGCGAAACTATCAAAAATACTTTAAAACATCAACTTAGATAGTGGCAATAATTTAACGAAGGTCAGCGTATTTCAAGAAAACTGTGATACTGTGAACTGTGGCATATTCAGAGTAAATGGTTAAACATGGATAGCCATGTATTTTTTATCAAATCAGTCTGGCCAGCATCTTTAGTTAATCTGAAAAGACATGAGATTTGTCAAACTATTTCTGGGAGTTTTTCTTTTGAGATATAGGAAATCCTAGGGTTTAAGCAAGTTTAACAAAATTTCTTGAAAGGTTTACTTCTAAAAATGTAGTAGCTTGGCAGCAGTTTCCCACCTTATCTTTGTTTACTTCATTAAAATTAGTGTGATTAAATTTTTCAGCCAGTTTTGTTTCATAGACAAGTTTTAAGTCTCTTGAGTGTGATAAAACTCTTCTAAATAGAAAATGTTGTTGGAAATAGCCAAAATCAATTAACTGACTGCCACGTTTACTAATTAACCCTTGCTCATCTATTATCTTGAGCAATTCACAGACAGTCATGACTTTCGCAGCTTGCGCTTGGTGATCTGGTGTCCTGCAACTTATCTACCAAAATCTCCATTCTGCTTTCAAAATAGATCTTTTGGTATTTATAAGATCATCTTTGCACAATTCAATATTTTTCTCGTCAATGAATTGTGGTAGAAGACACTCGAAGCTAAGTCAAATATTTTTGTGCTTTGAAAACTTTGTCTTTCTACATTTAGTAGAAAACCAACTTGCCGATAACACTACTTGAGTGTGTGTGCTTTTACATTGTTTCAGAATAGCTACCCTTTTACGGAACTGAAAGCAATACACCAATTTTGGAAGCCTTACTTTGGATATGCAGTTACATACCCGCCATATAGTAACTTGATACTTTCTAGAAACCCTGCTTTTAGCTTGGATCTGTTTTCAGACCTACCATGTATCCTTCCACTAAACGTCAACAATAATATCACCAAGTAAGAAATTCCACGTTACTGCCACACTGCCAGGCCCCGGGTTTCGATGACTGGTGTTCTGGTCAAGTTAAACTTTGGACAAAGTCATCACCATGTCTAAAGTTACGCCTGTTTACAGTATTGTTGAATGTTTCCTAAGTATTTTGACTGTTAAAATTTTAAATTTATCAATTCCTAAAATTTAGAAACAAGTTAATGTTGTAAAAAGAATATAGGTATATAAGATGTAATAAAAAAAGGTATTGAAAATAATTTTCAGTCAATTCCACGTATAAGCCAACAACAAGGAATGAAAATTCTACATTTGTATCATAGAAAATTGAAGCAAAGAACGGCTGGAAAAGTGAAAAACTTGGGTAAATGACACATATACATTACAATAACAGGTAACATAAAGTGAACACAAAACACTAATGCCACACACCCTTTACAGGTAGTCATGAAGCAAACCTTATAAAAAAATCAGTAGTGCATAGCTTTGTATAACATGGTCTGATAAACATATAAGTTTTCATAGTAGGATGGGTTGCAAATATTAATTTTTTGAGCACTGGATTGTACACACACTCTTAAAAAAAAAAAAATTATGAAACGTCAGCATATATTTGGTGTAAATATTTACACAGAGAGATGTTAGTAGTTACATCCAAACCTTCACTTATTAAAACTGACAGTTTGTTTGGCTTACAAGAAAGAAGAAATGCAGCCCTCCATTCACTTCAACTTACACTTATCCCCTGGAACATCAGTTCAATTCTGCCCACGAGTCTAACGGGTCCGGTAGGGCAGCAGACAAATTTTTAACTAGCTTCCAACATGCACTGCATAGTCAATATCAAGTCATCTGCAACAACTTTTGAAAGGAAGCAGGTAATGTCACAGCAGTGCCAACTAATGGAACAGGCCGGCTAAGGTGGTTGGCCTTTGGGCGAGGGTGAAAAGAGCTCTAGAGGGAAAAAGAAGACATGGCTCGTGTAAATTGGGGATCTAGCATGCACAACTCAAAGTTTATGCTAGGGGACATGTCGAAATAGAAAAAGAAATGGTTTAACAGGTGACCCTATACTTAAAATTATTGATTATTGTTCCACAGATGTAATTTTTATCTGCAGGTCAATGAAGACAGTGTTTCATTAATTCTGGAAGTGATTGTGATGTACAAATGTATAGTTACAAACCTTTAAAACAGTAAATAATAATAATAATGCTAATGATGATGATGATAACGATGACGACAACATCAACAACAATGATGGTTTGGGTTAACTTTTAAGACTTGAATTTATCCCAAAACGATGCAACACAGGAAAATAAGTAATAGAAAACACTTTGCTTTGTAGTCCTGGGGAACCTACAGAGTTTTTTCTGTTTTTTTTTTTTCTGCAGATGGAGGGATATGTACTGTAATATGCATTCACAAATACTGACATTCATATTTTTCTCATCAGCATTATAACTGTCACACTTAGAACTGATACTTAACTGCTAAGTATTCAGTTCTAATACAGATACAGTACACGAGTACTGTACAATAAAACCTCTCTATTATGATCCCTCATAGGTATAAAGATCTAAACACACTACAACATGCCCACTGACGAGGTAAAAAATAGACAATGTACAGTTACAACGTTAAAAGACGAAAGTAGCTATCAAAAAGTTTGAAGTAATGCTGCGCAGTATGCAAGTATGTACACGTTCTCGCCCGGTTCGGAGAGGGGGCACATAAGCGATCAATACCCTTCTGCCTCTGCTACCGACTGGCACGAAAACACACACATTGACTGCCGAACACTTGCATTTTTTTTTTTTTTTGTCATATTAGGCCTGACAAGTATTACACTGCAAACCTCTCTGTAGGATGATTGCATGTTGCATTTTTAATAATGGGTGAAGAAAGCAAACAGCTAAAGTCCTGTTCCCAATTGACATGGTGCAAGTAAAAAACAAAGCATAAGAAAGTGAATATCTGTTATAGGAATGGTGGTGTTCACAACTAATAATTGGCATGACTTACGTATCGTAACTTGCTTGACATGTTGTTAAAGTTGGTTATCTCCGAGTTTTCTATGTCAAGTTTTTCATGCCGGCCAATAAGAATTTGAAACGCCATAAGAGCTGTTGTTGATTAGTATTTTCCAATTGGTCAGGAAACAACATATTTACTCTACTGGTAATTGTGAACGGACAATTCCGCATGAAATGCTGTGTAAGTTATGTTACTTATTTCATGCCGATTGTGAACAGGCCTTAAGACAACTGAACTTACGTAGCAATGTTTGTATTGGCTAAAGGTGGATGAGAATATACAAAAACGGTAACAATAAAATAAGGACAAAAGCTTTCAAAGATAATTGCTTCACAGTACATTATGGTGCAAAATATTTAATAATTATCAAATACAGTCAAACCTCATTAATACAAACCTGAATGGACGTAATTATTATTGCACTTTGTAATAATGCGGTTTGTATTGACAGGTGTTTACCATATCTCAAAACATTTTGCAAATATATTTCCAGGATGTTTAATCCCGAAATACCAACTTGCGTACCACCACCATGACTTCTTTCTACCACTAAATATTATATTACATTGTTTTATGTTTAAGGGAACTTCTTATTGAGCATTAAAGTTTTTTTCTTCTTTTCTTATCTTATTCCAAGGGGACAGAAAATCACTTTGTTTTGATGAGAACTTTATATTAACAGGGTTTGTATTAACAGGGTTTGCATTAACAGGGTTTGAATTAACGAAGTTTCACTGTATTGCAAAATGATTCATTACAAATAATACAGTATAAACTGCGAATACTAATGAAGTGTGAGTCAACATAAATTATAATATGTGTAAATAAGTTAGAGAGGCACAATGATAAAACAAGCATAAATAGCAATTTGTGGTGCTAAATATGGCAACTAACGAAAATAAATATCCAACAACGTGACAGATACAGTCAACTCTCGATTTTATGACCCCGGGAGTAACAACCGTCTCGAAGTAGCAACTCTTTTTGCAGGTACCTTGTAAAAAAATTGCTTAAAAAATCTACAAAATTAATATTTAAATTCAAAGAAAACAGCAGAGAAAAACAATGCATTTATTATGGCCGCAAATGGTTGCAGTTCTTTTCTCGAAAACTGTACTGCCACACAGGGCATGTTTGTTCTAAAAATATACGGCGCTGCACTTCCTCCCACATGATGTGATGGCCAACAGCGGCCTGCCTGCCCCTTCCCCTCCCCGTGCCAGTCGGCACCCAACCCACCTCTTCTCATCCCCCGGCCAGCCAGTCCAATAAGGCTGTTCGCTCATCCCTTTTTGATCACATGCACTCCGTAACTTTTTTGCCACTCTGATTTCTCGTACCCATAGTCTTTGGTTGTGCCTGTGATGTTACAATTTTGATCCGTGCCTGTTTTCTGGACTTCTCTTTGTTTAAAAATTTGTTGACAACCCACGCTTTGATTTTTTGGATTTCGATTCATTAATGTTTTCATTTGTGTTTTTGAACAATTTTAGACAACCTCACTATTTTTATAGGATTTGGACTGCAGCCTTTCGGTTTCAACAAAAGGACTGGAAAAAGAATGTTCGTGACAGGAAGAAGTACAAAGTCATCCAGGAAGTGGATGAAAACAAGATCACCAAGACTCAAATTGCATGTCAGTACTGCATACCGAAGTCGTTTATTACCAATGATTAACATCTTGATGTTTGTAGTTGTTTACTGTTGGTGAACTAATTGAAACAGAGTATCAAATCCCTCCCCATGCACATTGGTGAAGTGTGTAAAAAACTCGTGCAGAAAGTAGAATCACTATACAAGCAGATTATTTTTCACATGGCCACCCAAGCTAGAAGAACCGCAAAACAAAGGAAGTAGTGTTATCATACATCCCATCTGCTGAGTGAGCATCAGGAGCTCAAAAGTGGCACAAGTGACGCAGTAACCACGTCGTGTGTGTTGTTTTTTAACTAACCAGTGTGTGTGTGTGAGTGTGTGTGTGAGTGTGAGTGTGAGTGTGAGTGTGAGTGTGAGTGTGTGAGAGTGTGTGAGAGTGTGTGAGAGAGAGAGAGTGAGAGAGTGAGAGAGTGAGTGAGAGAGTGAGTGAGAGAGTGAGTGAGTGAGTGAGTGAGTGAGTGAGTGTGTGAGTGAGTGAGTGAGTGTGTGAGTGAGTGAGTGAGTGAGTGAGTGAGCGAGCGAGTGAGTGAGTGAGCGAGCGTGCGTGCGTGCATGCATGCGTGTGTGTACGTGCATACGTGCGTGCGTGCGTGCATGCGTGCGTGTGGTCGCTCGCTGCTGTAATGTAAAGATAGACATGGTCACAGAAGGCTTTCCTGAGTATCTGTTTATTCAAAATAGGTACGTTATTCTATTGAAAAACATTACTATATCAATGAACTTTATTACAATATTCTTGCAAATAACTTCCAAAAACAGACGTTGCGGTCGCAATAATATATATTGCCGGCGAAGTTTTTACTTAATTTTGAGCCAAAAAAGGGTTATATATCCACTTCTAGTGTATATAATTATTCAAAATACGTCACTTTATTGAAAAACATTACTATTTCAATGAACTTTATTACAATATTCTTGCAAATAACTTCCAAAAACGGACGTTGCGGCAGCGACAATACGTATTCCCGGCAACGTTTTTCGCTTAATTTTTAGCCAAAAAAGGTCATATAGCCGCTTCCAGTGTATTTATTTATTCAAAATACATCACTATTGAAAAATACTACTATTTCCATAAACTTCATTGCGGCATTATTACCAATAACATTCCCAAACGGACATTGCGGGTGCAAGAATTCATGTTACCGGCAATGTTTATGATTTATATTAAACTAAATATTAAATAAAGGTCATTGAACCACTTCAATGGCATACTTTCAACAGTAATTTGTTTGATTTTCAAAATAATTTTATAAAAAAAAAAATGTTTACCTCAAAGACGAGTGAATGCCGATTCAAGGATAAAAAAACTGTGAATTTTGACATTTTAAAGTTAGGGGATGGCTGAAAATTGGTCAAAATTCTAATAAAGACCCCTCCAAAATAACGAGCCTATTTCCAAGAATCGTGAGGGGTTGTTGAATCAAGAGTTCACTGTACGACAAATGTAAAAAAAAAAAAAAGAAATCTGTTTTCTGGCACTATACGTACTAGGCACGGGTGCACTGCCTGTAAATCACGAAAGTTGAGTTATTTTCTTTCGCACATTTTTAAAAAATAAAAAGGTAAACAACTACGTATGTATTATGTTATGTGCACTCCTATAGCAAACTTGCAACCTGCTGCGCAATTTTCCAAATAAACACAACTTAAGTCTACAAAACTACATTGACAAGCTGTGTTTATAAAGAATGTGAGTGCTTGTGTGGAATGCATGCATGAGTGGGTAGATTAACATTAAGATCAAAGGGGTAACAGTACGGAGAAAGTAGAGGAGGGCAGGGAGAGAAACAGGGAGGGATAAAGAGTGAGTGAACTGTATCAATAAGCAAGCGAGAGATCACAACAAACAGAACGCTACTGCATGCACACAGAAAACCTGTAACGCTTAAGGGGAAGGAGGATGAACAGAATCCACGCATACTCACTGGGGCTGACAGCTGAGGAAGGGCGGTGGTACCAATTTTTTGAGCTACTTACAGTTCAGTACTGGTCATGAACAACACAGCAGAAAGTGGCCAAAGAAATTGCAAAACATATGTTTTTGAACTAATTTACTTCAAATTTTTTACTTTTTCCACCTGAATTTTCACGGTTCTTCAGAACAGTGTCATAATATAAAGGAGATAGTAATAAATGGGATTTTAATAGTGGGGTTTTATTAGTGGGGTTTTATTGGTACAGTTACAACTAACATCCCAACCTAAGCCACATATTATTACCTTCTCTTCGGCTGTAATGTTTACATTTATATCGTACTCTGCTTCCTGCACAGTTTGAGTGAGAGTTGCCACTTCTCCCAGGATGTAGCTGATGGAAGTTTTCACACATTCAATTGGTGAACGGTCATCTTGCTCATAGATTTGTTCAATGGCTGCTAATCCTATCTCCTTCAGCTTGTCATGAGATATGCCAACATCTGCCTCTGCAAAAAAATGAACACTAGAACAAGAACACATTTAGAGTATGAAATTATTTCTTATTTAACTTTTACACCCATGTTCTCACTTAAAACAACAGCTGACATTAAGTTATCTAAACTACAATGTAAAATTCCATGATTTTTAAATTTAACCTGCCACTTTTCATATTAACATATATAAATTATTATTTTAAACTACAACATTAGTAATGAAATTTCCGTATTGTCCTGAATGTAAGGTTGCAATTCTGCAAAATTCCAATGCTCAACTTACATGAAGGCATTTAAAAAAATACTGACATTGTTAAAATGAAAACTTGCCTATTGTTTTTTTTTTTTAAATCTACCTGCTTCTGAGAAATATATATTTTTTTTTTACTTTGGAACTATGGTGTGTGGATATTGTATAACATTATTTGTGTGTTATTTAAAATCATTTGTAGCTTAACAATGATAATGGAATATTTTTAACAATCTACAGATAATATATAGGTATCATAGTTTTTTAGAGATGAATATACATATACTGTATATATATATTTTTTAATTCTGAGCTTAAAAATCAATAGGTCAACTTGTATGTGAGTCAACTTATATTTGGGAAAATATGGTAATAATTTTACGAATGAACACCTAGGAGAGTTAAACATTTAAAAATCAGGAGTAAATGTTTTTAACACTGTTGTGTCACACACAAGATGCTGCCTCCTGATTACAGTAAGCTTAAACCAACTGGGAATCGTGAGCTAAGAAAACAATCAAGTCCGCTACTGGAGATGTGACATGGATGACCCAGCATCCAAGTGAAATGAGTAAGACGCTTCAAAAACTTTTTAATTTTAATTCAAATTCCAGAGTGACGATAACATACCATGAATCCGTTTTATTGGTCAAATCCGCACAAGAATACAGTGGAACATCGTTAATAGAACCCTGTTAATACAAAGTTCTCATTACTGTACTACAAAGTGGTTTTCTTTCCCCTTGTAATTAGATGAGAAATTAAATATTAACTTAAATATTCAATAAAGAATTCCCTTATACATAAAACAGTGTGAGAACTAGTTCATTGGTTAAGGAAGTAATAATGGTGGTTTCAAAGTTTTTATTTTGGGATAAATATATATAAAATACTAATATAATAATATAAAACATAATTTTTTGAGTTTTTTCAAACACCTGTTAATACAAACCTCATTATTACAAACTGCAAAAATTTAGGTCCCTTCAGGTTTGTATTAGTAAGGTTGCACTGTAATACCTAAATTTGGTTTAAAGACAACCATATGAAGATCGTATGCATCCAAAAGATGAACCTACCTAGCTAACAGTATGAACGTGTTTAAGCAAACCTGCTGCCTCTTACAGACTGGTGATCAAGTGCTACAACTGCGCGAGTCCGGAACATAATATAACAAACTAATTTATGTACTGAAATTTAATTTTTCTTCACAATTATGGTTAAGTTTCTTGTGAATGACAAAACTGCCCGCAGCAGTGCTACCATTGACTGCCACATTTAACATAACCCCGCCCACCTATCGAATTACAGTGAACCCTCGATAACTCAGACTAAAAGGGGGGAGAAGCTGTCCGAGTTACGATTTGTCCGTGTTATCGAGGGGCATCCGGGGAGGTCGGGTAATCAGTCATTAATCACAAGAAACGTTAGGAAACCAGTACACTATCATTTCTACAAGCAAAAGAGGCTGCAATAAAAACTGTTTTGTACGTAACTATCGTATCAAGTTACGGGAGGGCCGCCATGCAGTGGGAAAATTAACGTAACGTGGAGGACTATAAAAGAATGTCAAACAATGTGGGCAGTCAGATCTTTATTTATTTTTTTATGCTGCTACTTCTGGCTTATCCTTTTTTTTATCTCGGTGCTAGAAGCTGGCACCAGGCACCCTTCTATCACATAAAAGTTTTCGTCAGGCTGGCGGCAGCCAATGTGCCTGCACGTGTGAGAGAGATAAGAAATGATCGTTGGAGATAAGCTAGGGAGGTTGCGAGAGGAAGTAGTCAAGGTCAACCATTACAGTTTTGTGCAATACAAACGCCGCACGTGACCACACGCATCTCACACAAGGTGTTTACATTGAAAAATACCTTACGTCCGTATGTCACAGCGTCGGGGAAGCAGCCAACTGCTAGCCTGACAGTTACTCTACCCTCCTACAAAGTTACAAAGGTATAAAAATAATTTTCCTCGTATACATGAATAAAAACGGTACTGTAATTAACAAGCCTTCTGGGTCACTGTACATTATGTGAACACATTTTAACACTACTAATTTTAAAATTTAATTTTATGTATATAAATTCTATCATAGAACACATAATTTACAGCTTTATTCTTACACGAATTGACATATTATAAAGCAATAAAATTTTAATCATGTTCTACAGATTTACCGCATTTACTCGCGTAATCGCCGCATATTTTTGACCAAATTTTAGGCCCAAAAAATGGGGTGAGGCCATTATAAGGGGTTTTAAAAAATTTACCTTCTAATTTTTTTTGGTGCAGAATATAACAAATGTACATTTTTTCTATATTTACTCGTTCACAACGTGACTATTTCTTCTAAAATAAAGAAAAAGATTTTGTCTGTGTATAGTAAATATGGAAATATTAAGACTACAAAATCGTGTTAATCCATTCATGTGCATCACTCAATGAAAATCGTTTAAAATTATCCTGCATAAGACGTTTACATTTTACGGTCCATTACATGTACGCTATTATTACCCGTGAAGTAGTTTATAAACAAATCAGATTCACGCTTAAAATGTTACAACTCTCCAGACGCAGTTACGTTATCAACAGAGCATCATCAACCAGCGAGCGTGACTCATCGTGTCCGGCTTGGGCATGGATGTTGTGTTGTTCTTTCACCACCCACATCTGCTTTTGAAAACATCGTTGTTAAAGGAGCGTAAAACCTTCTCACCAATTTTTCTACATCGCAATGCAAAGCAATGATTTTTAATTTTTCTTTTTAATGCCTGGGACAATTTGTTTTGCAACCCTGAATTCATTATACATACCAGAACAAAATAATTTTCCATTTATGTGTCATTGTAACCCGTAGTTACCGTCATTTCACAAGCTCCACAATGAAATGTTTGTTTACGACACACGTGCGTGCCTGGCTCGCAGGACGAAGAGAGAGGAAAGATAAAGACGTGAGAGGCCGGCCTGCTGCGTTGCATCTTTACTCGCGCATCGCGTGCCTCGCTAGCAACATTTTACCACACGGAACTTGCCAGATATTTACTGTGGGATTATTAAATGCTAAGTAGCGGTGGACGACTACGTTATAAAGTTTCATACTGTTCTAAAATATAATGTGATGAATTTAAATCCAGCAGAAACTATTTTTTATGCCTTTTAACCACGAAATAATTAATTAAAAATTATTATTTTTTTTTTTTAAATTCTGTCCGAGTTATCCGAAGTCCGGGACATCGAGGTCCGAGTTATCGAGGGTTCACTGTATCGACAAATCACACGTGAATTACACTCGCCTATTGGCTAAGCTGTTTCTACAGGCAGGGCGGCCATGCAGTGGAACAGCAAAAACATAATAAACTGAACAGATGTCAAGATTTGGTCGCAAGTTTTTAACTTGAAAGAACTTATTTAGTTCATGCTTACCATGCACGTCGCAAACAATTGGCTGTGTGGTTTGGTTTGACTGCATCCCAGTTGGTGCAGATCACTCTGATAGCCCTCAGCAGATCCCACTTCATCTGCAGCCATTTAATGTAGATACTAATAATTAAATCATGAACCAGCATGTCGTGGAATTTCTTTTTGACCACCTGTATGATGCCTTGGTCAATGTGTTGCAAATTTTTATACTGGCAATTTTCATGAAATGGCCATGTTTGTTTACGTTTTGCTGTTTTCATAAAACATTCATGTTTTTAACAATAAAAATAAATCTTCATGCGAAACGTTTCTAATAAATACTGTATGTTTAAATACTTGTATTTATAAACAAGCATTTTTCCTAAACATTTGCAAACAATAACAAACATTCAATAGACTAACAAATTTTGTTTAGATACAAATATTTGGCCTGTTAATGACTTTCGACAACTGAAGTTCTTACCAAAACAGAAATGAAAGTGGTAAAATTTCCTCTTTGGTACTGTATTGGTATATCAAACATTTATACAATCATAACCACACAGTAAGGTGTATATTAACAATATGTAGGTAAATATTACATACTACAGTCAACTCCCGATTTAAACACCCTTCACAGTTTCCGAGAATAGGGTCGTTATTTCGGAGGGGTCGTTATTAGAATTTTGACGAATTTTCGGCGATCTCCGACCTCTAAAATGTCAACATTTACCGTTTTTTATCATTGAATCAGCGTCTACTCGTCTTTGGCGCAAAATTTACACATTTTTATAAAATTATACTCATTTATTTCGAAAAGCAAACACTTTATTATGAAAGTATGCCATTGAAGTGGATCTACGACCTTTGTTTAGTTCAATATAAATCATAAACTTTGCCATCCCGATAACGTAAATTCTTGCGCCCGCAATGTCCATTTTGGATGTTATTTTCAAGAATGCCGCAATAAAGTTTATTGAAATGGTAATATTTCTCAGTAGAGTGAAGTATTTTGAATGAATAGATACCCTCGAAGCAGATATATGACCTTGGCTCAAAATTAAGCAAAAACGTCACCGGCAATATAGATTCTTGCGCCCGCAACAACTGTTTTTGGAAGTTATTTACAAGAAACCCGCAACAAAGTTTATTGACATAGTAATATTTTTCAGTAGAGTGAAGTATTTTGAATAAACAGATACACTGGAAGCGGATATATGACCTTTCTTTGGCTCTAAATTAAGCAAAAACGTTGCCGGCAATGTAGATTCTTGCGCCCGCAACGACTGTTTTTTTGGAAGTATTTTTGCAAGAATACCGCAACAAAGTTTATTGACATAGTAATATTTTTCAGTTGAGTGAAGTACTTTGAATAAATAAATACACTGGAAGTGAATATATGACCTTTCTTTGGCTCAAAATTAAGCAAACACGTCGCTGGCAATATAGATTCTTGCGCCCGCAACGACCGTTTTTGGAAGTTATTTGCAAGAAAGCCACAATAAAGTTTATTGAAACAGTAATATTTTTCAATAGAATGACGTATTTGGAATAACTTATAGTCTGAATGTGCATGTACGACCTTTCTGAAGCTCAACATCAAGCATGAATACATGATAATGAAACACTAATATCGTCGGTAACGTAAATTAAGTGCCAGCAATGTCGACGTTTAGAAACTATTTACAAGGTACTATCGCAATGTTGTTGATTGAAATAGTAATTTATTTCAATAGACACATACATCCCTGAATGAATGCATGAATAAATGAATGAATGAATGAATGAATGAATGAATGTATGTACGTTCCTGGTTAACATCTAAGTCTTGGCCAGCAATGGTAAATCTAGCTGGCACAACATACGTTTTGATAAAGCTGTTTGCCTCCTGGGACCTTGTCTTTGCAGCGATATGCAGCGAGCGACCACACACACGTGTATAATAATTTGTGTGCGCAAGGACCTATGTGGAAACTGGTTGGTTCAAAAACAACATCTACGTGTCTAACCTGTCACTTGTGCCACTTTTGACCACTATCTAGTCACAGCTCCTGACACTCGCTCAGCAGATGGGACGTGATGATAACACTACTCCCTTTGTTTTGCAGTTCTGTCACTTCTCTGGCTCGGCCGGCCGTGTCAAAATAATCTGCCTGTATAATGATTCTACTATGTGCACAAGTTCTTTACATACTTTACCAACAACATGCATCCTACGTTGAAAGTGTCAATTATGAACTGTCCTGTTTTTATTTGTTAAAAGAATAATGATTTATAAACACTACTGTGTATAAATCATTAAATAACATTATGGTAATTATATTTAATAGCATTTAGTTAACAAAACAGAAAACGTAATAAAGCTTAAATAAACACAATATATAACCGTAATATCACAGGCACAAAGACAGACTACCGTATACTAGGGGCCGGTGGAGGGAAAGAAGCGGGCGGGTGGCTGGCCGGCCGGGGGATGGAAAGGGGCATTCGGGCCGGCTGCCTGGCCATCGCGTCGTGCGGTAGGAAGGGACAGCAACGTATATTTTAGAACAAACATGTCATGTGCGGCAGTACAGTTTTCGAGAAACAATTGCAACCAATTCGCTGCCATAATAAATGCAACGCCTTTTTTCTGCTATTTTCTTTGAATTACAATTTTTTTAAGTTCTTGGGAAAAGGCTCTTTACTTCGAGAGTGTCGTTATTCCCGGGGTCCTATAATCGAGAGTTGACTGTATTACTATTTCATGTCTTTACCGTACCATTACAAACAGAATAATCACATCGAGTCTACAGAAAGCAGGGGAACCAACCTCCACTGGTCGCCACATGATGTAAACTGGCCTTTACAACTTCCAGCAGGGACTTCATGATTCGAACAGCATGTTGGCTGCACTGCTGTAAAGTCTCTGCCAGGGAGTCAGGGAATCCAAGTTGGGAGATGTTCTTGTCTTGAGGGATTCCACGCCGAATCACCTTCAGTTGCTGAATGATGGTCTCTGTTGCTGTGATCAGGTGTTGCATCAGCAAACCCATGTCACCACCTTCCTGGCCGGCCTAAAATACCATTATTCACCAAATAATATAAATGTAATAAGTCACTGTGGTAGCTTCAAACATGCTCAAACTTGTACCGTATGTGTCCTATTTAACTAGCATTGTAATAGTCAATGACGTACTGTTTAAGATCGTCAAAA
Organism: Medauroidea extradentata; assembly: GCA_003012365.1. Classification (NCBI taxonomy): domain Eukaryota; kingdom Metazoa; phylum Arthropoda; class Insecta; order Phasmatodea; family Phasmatidae; genus Medauroidea; species Medauroidea extradentata. Next base: position 17,279 of record PNEQ01032154.1, read on the forward strand.
TCTGCACGACTAGGTACTTCGTTACATTGAATGCCCTCTCCTTTGCTTCCTCTTCAAACCAGTTTGAACTAAATAAAAATACTAAAATTTGAAATAAAATATTTCACAAACTAATTGTGGGAAATTCCAAGAATAAATTCAAGAAATACCATCACATTGATAAAAAGACTGCATAAAAAACACTGATAACATCAGTTAACTAAGTTACAAGTAACGAAGATGCTCTACCTAATCAATGGTATGGTAAAGATTGATAGGTACCTGAATTAGTGCACGGATTGCTAATGCCTGCACCCGTACGTTGTCGCAGGCTGCAGTCAGGACCTGAGACATATCAGCGATGAGGCTTGTCTGATTGACCCTTGTTTCTAAGCCCAGTAGTACAGGGTACATGGTGGTGAAGTAATTGAGGCAGCGCTCCAGTTGCTCCGTAGGAACATTTTCATCCAGCTGGTCCTTTCGGTGCAGCTCCAGAAGCATGTCCAGCACTTTCTCATGTACCACCATGTCTGGGTAGCTACCTCCAACCTTCAGCAGCACTGTTGGCGAGCATGTGTTCATGCCATTGAGAAACTGGTGGAGGACCGTCTGCATACAACCATTCATGTGAACATTATAGGGTTTCTATAACGTTTTCAATTATGATCAAAGTGACAGTATACTAATAAAACTGTTGTATGTACAAACAACAGAATAAATACATTATGCAATTTTCCAACAGTGTTGGAAAGGATCTAAACTACTGCTACTGATGCACACAAATGTAATAGAATGGATTTGGATTTCAATCTTTAAATTACTGGTTTTTAAAACCAATTCAAAAACATATTTAAACTCTATTCTTAAATTCAGATGTCAACGATTGCCTCCCCTGGTACATATTTGTTGTTATCTCACTGCTTAAAGTAATGAGAAATACTTCAACCTGCAAACGTTTTAGACCATCATTGATCAGGAAACCATATTTTCTTTAGGAGAAGCAATCACGGACAACTGAATTTGTTTTCATGCTTCTGCTGCAGCTGTCGAGCATAACTGGACACACATCTCGGTTGACAACACGAGTGCTACCTGTTGTCGCCTTCTAGAAAGTTTTTATTTTCTTATTCCTATTAACAGATTGTACACACATACGTGGAGCCACGGTGGTCAAGGGAGTCAGACCTCTCTGCTCCCACCTAGGCGATCCAGGTTCGATCCCCGGCAAGTTTGATCCTTGATTATTCGTACGTGGAAAACATAGTGGACTTTGCCGTTGGCCTGCGGATTTTCTCGGGGAACTCCCATTTCCCCCACCTCTCTCATTCCGTCGCTGCTCCAAACTCATCTTGTTTCGGACTTATACATTTTGTATATATGTATTTCATAAATGTGTGAAGATTGTGTCGTGCAAGATTGTGATTAGTGTTACCTGGACACACCTGCCCAGTTTGAATTTCCCGCTCTCGGGCTGCTATATTGGATGTACATTTTGGTGTGAGTTGGCGGCCTTGTCATTGCCAACTCTTAGGTTGGCGTCCCTGTTCCAGCAACAAAAGGACAGTCTACAACTCAACATGGCGGTGAGTGATCGTGTCGGTGGACTCGTTCGCCAAATATTGTTAAATTGTTAAGTAAATGTTACATCCATTTATTTTACAGTCCTTTGTCTCATTCATGTAACATTCATTTTTTGGTCCTCCGGGCCGGATACTTCCGGTATTTTCGTAGTTGTTTCAATGGAACGAAAACGTGCGTCGTGCCACGCGGTGTGCGAAGCCTTTGTTCGTTCGTTTTGGCAGTCGGCATGCTCGGTGCACTGCATTTTGTCGTTGATTCACACCAAGTGATATTTTGTTCGTTGAACGGATGATTTTAATTTTTTTGTATGGTTTGTCAATCCAAGCTTGACATTACGTATTTTACGAGGCGTGTACACTGTGTTTGAGTGCGTGCATCACGTATTTTTCCCGCCCACGTGAAGAATGAAGCAGGAATGGTCGCTGCAGATATTGTCACGTGCCTGTGCTTCAACACCTGCATTGCTAAGGGAAGTGTTGTAAATTCATTGTTGGAATTTTGTCGTGTTTTGTTGAACAGGGCTTGTTGGTTCAGTTGTGGTGTTTTGAGGTTATGTGAGTAGGAAGCACGTAGTTGTTCTTCTCATATTGCCAGTTTCGAGTTTGTTGAATTTTGTTGACGTGAATAACTTAAGGTTTTTCACAAGTTTTCTTCAGCATTTTTTTTACGTCGCTATGCCCAACGCTCGTTTCCGTTCAGCGCAAGTTCGCTTTCGCTTAACTGAATCCCGTATCAAACGTGCCTACGACTTGGCTCAAGAGGTTCTTGTAGACGTTTAAAAAAAACCCTTGTTTTTGGCCACGATGAGGGATATTTCTACCTTGCGTGACCATTTTGACGCTGATTATGTGGCAATCGAGGTGGCAGCTGCAGCCGATTTCGATTTTGATGAACATGCAACACGCATGGCTGATTTTGATGAACATGCAACACGCATGGCTGATTTTGAGGAGAAGTTCTTCACTATTATGGCCATAGTAGATTCTGTTACTGAGAAGAAGGTTAACGAATGTTCAGCAAGTGCAAACATGCAAGCTAGATCTCGTGTCGCTCTGCCAAAGATCACACTTCCAATATTTGATGGTGATCCAAAACAGTGGACTAATTTTTCAAACTTGTTCTCAACCTTGATCAAGAACAACAGGGATATTTCACCAGTAGAGCTGCTTGCATATCTAAAGACGTCTCTTCGAGGTGAGGCGTTGGGTTTGGTACAGACTCTGCCCATGTCCGAGTCGAATTTTGATGTGGCATGGGATCTATTGATAGCTCGATACGAGAACAAACACCTCATTGTGGGTATGCATGTTGATGCACTTCTTCAGGCACCATCTGCCACCATTGACTGTCCCAAATCATTGCGACAGTTGCTGTCCGTGATCACAGAGAACGTTGCTGCCCTAAAGGCTCTTGAGGTCCCAGTTGAACAGTGGAATCTAATTTTGTTGCCTATTGTGTGCAAGCACCTTGACACTAGTTTGCAGACTAAATGGGTGCTAACACTTACTGATGAACTCCCAACACTTGATGAGTTTGTGGCATTTCTTGGTAATCACTGTGCAGCTGCTGAGTCAGTAGGTGTAACAAGGACCAAAGGTTTTAGTGATTCTGGGGCCAAACCTAAGTTCAAGACTTTGTCTAGGTGGCAATCTCACGAGCAGACATCAAAATATTTTTACTAACATCACAATCTGTGTGTCCTTTGTGCCAGGGTCCTCATGCACTGTATAAATGTGTAGAATTTCTGGCTCGTTCTCCATCAAACCGGTTTACTGTGGTTAAGGAACACAAGCTGTGTCTTAACTGTTTATCTCACTCGCATGTTGCTAAACATTGTCCCTCCAAGTCTTTGTGTCATCAATGCCGAGCAAAACACCACACATTGTTGCATTTTGAGAAGGTTGTTGATTCTCAGAAGTCTAACCCACCCTCAAAACCCAAATCACCACACCAGGAGGTCGAGCAAGATTCAAGTCTGACTGCGGTAACTCCTGTGGCAAGCTCATTGTCGACTGTGTTATTATCCACGGCTCAGGTACATGTTTTGAATTCAGCTGGAGCTCGTGTTAGTGCCCGTGCCTTGCTGGACTCGGCTAGTCAGGCTAGATTATTACGGAGAGCTGTCTGCATAGGTTGGGGCTTCCTCGCAAGAGGTCTGATTTGGTGGTGCATGGGCTTTCGAACACTACGGTCAATGTTACCAAGTTCTGTTGTTCAATTGTTGTTGCACCGCATGATAAGAACATGCATTTCGCTGTTGATGTCTTTGTTTTGCCCAAGATCACACACCACTTGCCCAGTGTACGACTCCCACCGGATGTGCGCAAGAAGGTTTCACACCTTAGTTTGGCCGACCCGACGTTTGACACCCCAGGTCCTATTGACCTTCTCATTGGGGCTGATCTTTTCACACAGCTGTTAACGGGAGGCAAACTGGATGGCTCTCCTACAGCTGTTGATTCTGTGCTAGGTTGGGTCCTACTGGGACGTGTCGAGCAACCTTGTTCTTCACAGGTTGCATCATTGTGTGTTTCACTTCTGACTGTGCCATCATTGCCAGAGATTATGAGGCAGTTTTGGGAGATCGAAGAGTACCCACACATTGTCCACAAGTCTTCTGATGACATTCAGTGTGAAAAACACTTCATCCAGACACACTCCAGGGACAGGGAAGACAGATATTCTGTGTTGCTACCATTTGAAACAGCGCCACCTACATTTGGCTTGGCCACAGACCTCAAGCGGTCAGCT
>PNEQ01032155.1:0-11732 GCA_003012365.1 Medauroidea extradentata
CTTTCTTATAGCCAGTGCTCACGAAACTCCCCGGGATTCTATTAGGCCTATGTTGACGCCGGTTACACCAATAAATTATACTCTTAGGTTTCCTTAAGTCTTAAATCCTTACGTTATGTTTAAGCCAGAAGAACTACAAAGTCGTACAGCAAGAAATTTGGAAAAATAAACAGGGTGGGTAGGCCAAGTACCTTACAGCGTCCCGAGGATCTGCAGCCAGGAATGCCTTCTTCTTACCTTGGTTGGCATCCGTAATGTTCTTTTTGCAGGGTTCCCACAGATCTGGAAAGTCAGGGAAAATTAATTTGGTCAGGGAATGTCAGGGAAACATGTTTTGAAACCTTGTGAGTCAGGGAAAATGACCCTAAGAGAGCAGAAAGTCAGTGAAAATGTTCTGAGTATGATTCATTATTAAACTGCTCTCTAAACAGCTTGCATTTTTTTCTGTTGTGAAGACCACTTTTCCTTTTTTACGTGTTAATTTTCTGTTTTTTTTATTCGTATTATTATTATTATTACTATTATTACTATTACTAAATGTAAGTTTTCAAATCGTCAAATATGGCATCCGCAGCTTAGTTTATATGTATTTATTTCAATGTTACTGTTTTAAATTGTTATATAAAATATCTTTTGCTTAAAAGGAGAGTGATGGGCAGCTATGGGGATGGTGGAGGCTGTAAAAAAAAGTTTGTTGTATAGGCATGTTGTTATAGTAATATTAATTATGGCCAGGGAAATTTTTAATGATTGGTCAGTGAAAGTCAGGGAAAGTCAGTGAAATTAATTTTAATATTTCTGTGGGAACCCTGTTTTGTGATAAAGTCATTGAGTGGAAGTTTTGTGTTTTTCACTTTTGCAATTGCAGAATTTTGCAATGTGGTTTGGTTTGTTGCTTTGTAGCTTATCACTGTCTTCCGTTGCCCTTGTGTTTTTTAGTACAGGGCTGTCCCATCACTGTCGTTTCCACCCTCCATCTTGATTTCTTGCAGTAACTTATCCTTCACACTATCACCTGTAATCTTAAATCCGGAGCTTTCCATCATCATTATCATTGGTTGGTATCTCTTGGGTAATCCGGCTAGCAGCAGGGTTTTAACCCTCTCGTCGCTGACATGACTCGTCATCTCATTTAGTTTATAGGCAGTCATTATTATGCGGTTGCAGTAGTCGTCTACTGATCTGCTTTTATCTAATGTCGTGATTAGTATATTCAAAATACCAACACACCTAGTCAATCCCAAGTCTATGTACACGCCTTCCAATGCCAGCCATGCCTCAGTCGCTGGCAGTAATTTTTTCAGTCGCACCCAGCCTCATTAAATATTCTAGCTCTGCTTTAAGTTTACCCAACAGAGGTATAGCTACAACACGAGATAAACTCTACACGTATTGGGTGTAGTTACCAGTCAACACAATTTTAATTTCTCCTCCTGCTTCCGGGGCGGTGGTGGCAGAGAGTTCAGACCTCTCACCTCCCACCAAGGCAATCCGGGTTCGATTCCCGGCGGGGTGGTCCCTGGATTTTCGCATATGGGAATCGTGCCGGACGATGCCGCTGGTCAGCGGGTTTTCTCGGGGTTATCCAGTTTCCCGCGCCATCCATTCCGGCGCCACTCCATGCTCACATCGTGTCACTCCTCACCAGCTTTAAAGACATCGATGTTAAGCGCTGGCCAAAAATCTCTCACTCGCTCACTCCTTCTGCTTCCCCAACTTTTTATAGAGACAGGAAAAATTTGCAAGCAAATCTACTTTTCTGAGTTTCGCAGATAATTAATGTTGACATTACAGTTACTCGCATGCTCTCTGTTCACTATATTGTACTACTATTCACATGTTCTGAATAGAAGCCATTTCCCCCATTTGAATTATCAATGTTAAACTGTAACAAGCCTGTTCTACATGTATTTTAAGGTTAGAAACCAAACATTATTTAGACATCTGAGTCACTGCGTTGTATTCAAGTTGCAATTCCAAATACCCTAGTACTGCTAATTCTTTACCATTTGGCCCCTTAAGGTTTTCCATGCACTGACTGATACATTCCTTATGAGTTGCAGGCACTATATGCACCATGGAATGCAAGTGACATCTGTACGCAACTCAATAAGAAACAAAAAAAATTTTTTAAAAGCTTTTATTTAACTTGCAAGGTTTTTATCTTTGTTCAGGTTAAATCTTGCAGTTGAATTGTAAAGCAGTTATTCTCAACCGATTGAGATTATACACGTTTAGTTAAGATGGCAATGCACGGTTAGCTAAGTGACGTCACTCTAAATCCAATATGGCGGACTAGTTATTTTTTATGCACTCCCATGATATGGGTATTAAATGAAAGGGTTTGCTGAAAAGAATATTAATAAAATGATGTCTGCGTTCAGCTCTTCAAGACGGTGTACTACTGCCCGGCTAAACTATTGTGTCTTATCTAATATCGACCTACACCCTGGGAAAATTCTAGCATTGATGATAAAACTCCAAAATAAAACCTGGAAGTGTTTTTTGTTGGGCACAAGTTAGTTTCAAACTGAAATAAGTGGCACATTCCTCCAAACATTCAAGTCAAGGTGAGACAGTGCTGAGTATTGAGTGGCGTCAGGGTATATAAAATTTGATGTTGTGAAGGTGCCACCTCGGGGCACCGGGACAAACCCTATTCTATGTTAGCTCTTACGCTTCTAAACGAAGCTCTGGGAGGTTTGACTGATATTTCTTTGGTACTCTTGAGAACAACATGGAAAAATTACTAAAAAATTTAAAAAAAAATTAATATTAAAAAATGTTTTTAAAAACAAGCTTTTACTTAAAATGCTCTTAAAAGAAGAAAATAAACTTTAAATCAAATCCATTAATTTATTACGTTACACAATTTACATTATATTAAAGCTTGTCGTGAGATTTACTGTGTAGATAAACAAGAATACAATATGTAACTTGATCTTGATATAAGTATTTCAAAAAAAAATTCTATGTTTTTATATAATAGGAAAATTTTGCGACAAGCTCTTATATCATATAAATTGTATACTGTAATAAATTGTTGGATTTGATTTAATTTAAGGTTTCTTTTCTTCTATTTAGATCATTTAAATAAAAGCTTGGTTTTAAAAATGTTTTTTTACTACTATTTTTTCTGAAATCTGTTACACTGAATACTACTTCTCATGGTCCTTGCCCATCATCTGCTGTGCCAACTGAACTTAATATCATACTCCCAGAGAAGTAATCTTGGTTTCTGGAACAGTAAATCCATGCTCACTGTGTGACTTACCATGATGATCTTGAAAATTAAACACTCGTTTTGTACTTGAAGCCTTATAAACCTCTACCGAGTTCCCCAGCTTGGAGCATCTGAAGCATCTGATACTTCTAGCTGGACTGCAGTATCTGCACTGCATGCTGCTACAATTATTTTATTTTCTGAATGGAATGACAGGCTTTGAAAACTGAAGTCCTTGCCTGCAGCAGCCGTCTGCCCTCCCCAACTTGTGGGCATCCTATGTTGGTTGTTGCTCGTAGTTGAGTCCTGTTGATGCCCAAACTCACAGTACAGTTTTATTGAAGGTCATGTGATTGCTGGCTTTGCATTTTTCTTGCTTTGCCACCAAAATGGCTTCTTTCAATGACAAGGAGAGTTGCAACTGAAGCCATTCATTAATTTTTTTTCTTTCATGCAGACTATTCTATCCCTAATTAGTTCCTGTTTTAGGGAACCGTAGTCACATGTGTCCGCTAACACGTGTAGAGAAGTTATAAACTTAGCGAGTGTTTTGGCGCTTGACATCTTGGAGTTAAACTTAAACTGATAAAATGTGATTTTTCTACATGGGTTGAAATGGGTTTCGAAAGCCTGAAGTGCATCTTCATAAGTGGTAGGCTGAGACATAAGATGAGTCCATAGTTCTTCAGATTTTTCTCGTAAGACATAAAGTAGAAAGTCAATCTTCTAGGTATCTGACTTGGCAGACGAACCCGACACTGGCATATACCAGTAGAAGCACTGTTTACATTGCATCCACAACAGTGGCGCTGAGAAATTAAACGTAGCCGCTGGCTTCAGGTTAAAATCTCCCTTACTGGTTTTTGAAAGAGACACTCCTTGGTGTTCAATATCCTGTTTATGATAGAAAATACTCTGTCATTTCTGCAGCAAACGTTTCTTACAACAAAACTCCTTCCATTACATTTAAGAGCATTTTTACCACAGCCACCATGTTGAATCACATTTGCAATCAGTACCCCTTTTTCTCCCAATCTAACATCTATGATTATGCTTAACAACAGTTTCTTACATTAAATATAAATTGTATGTACCTAAGTACTGATTACATCAAACTTATTCATGTTTCTCACTTGTGGTTTCCAGTGTATAGAGAATGGAAATATGATATTGATTTCAGTGATTGAATTCAGCACATTTTCTTACAATGGTTGTGGTAATTATTTTTCCATCTTGGTGACTTTCTACTTAAAAATAATACGCTGGTAATAGAATTCTTTGAGTCATGTAACACCAAAGATAACCAAAAAAAAAAGTGCTTTTTTTACCAAACAAGAAACTCTCGAAAGACTAATGTTTTAACTTGCCACAAGACTTAACTTGATTGCTTGAAACTGCTTGGAGTGAGTGAAGAAATTTTAGTGAACACCTAACATTTAGGTCTCTTAGTGCTGGTGAGAGATGACATGAGGTGAGTATGGAGCAGAGCCAGAATGAAAAGGAAGGAGGGGAGGTGGAACAAGGGATCTCTGAGTAAACCAGATACCTATAGCATTGTTCCACATGTGAAAATTCAGGTGAATCCAGCTTGAATGTAACCCAGGTTACCTTTCGGAGTGCTCTAGCTGTGGTGCCAAGCACAATCCCCAAACACTGATTGAAAAAATTTTAATTCTTGCCTTACGTGACTAAAATCTTTAGTTGGTACAATGATCAAACCAGATTTCTGATACTTTAACTGTAGTTCTGGTCCCATCAACAAATATGTGATTGCAAGAGTTTAATAGTTTTAGCAGCGAAAGATAATTCACATGTTCTGTATAGTTTTATTTTTTTTATAAAATCACCAGTTGACAAGTTGCTGTTAAAAGGAATTTTTGTTCCTATTACAGTAAAACCCCGCTCGTACGGCACTCGGTTCGTACGTACACTTGGCTCGTACGTACAGATTCCCGCGAACAATGAAAAAATAAAATGGAAAGAAGAAAAATTTTAGTAATTGAAAATGAGTCGCACAGATCTATTAAAACGTCGTTATAAGTCACAATATGTATAAGCAATATAGGTGTAAGAGGTCAGCCCTCAAATAATGTGTTTCACAATGAAAACTGCAAAAATTCATTACGAAACACAGTTGCACGCGTAAGCCGCAGAGCACAAGATAGGTCACTGACCTGCCGCCAGCTGTTTCTCAGAGCGGCATCCACCTCTCTCTCTCTCTCTCTCTCTCTCTCTCTCTCTCTCTCTCTCTCTCTCTCTCTCTCTCTCTCTCTCTCTCTCTCTCTCTCTCTCTCTCTCGACGTCTGTGCTGCTCATCATAGCTCATGCTCCACCCATCGCTGCCGCTGCCAGGCAATGACGGCACTGGGTGGGCGTCACTAGCGAAAAAAATTGTAACTCCACCCTTTTCCTTCTATTCTCCCCCCTCGCGTAACAAAAGATGCAACGGCACCATTCATCCTGAGTAATTACTTGCTATGTTTAAGTTTTCGAATTGGAAAGTGTACACGTCAGAATATATTGGTTGCATATAATTTCGTAATAGGCCAAATATAATCACGAGGCGTTTATACATACTATTATGAAGCAGTATATTTTTATAGTCGTTCACCGTTTATTTTACTTGTTCGCGTTTTACGGACATTATTTTGCTCACAATTGCATTGGATAGTTTCATTAATCTATGATATATCACAGGAAGGAAGATAAACTACTTTATTTTCTCACAAGAAACATGTAAAACGTATGTTGTATTGTATTGTTCAGAGACGTTACGCTACGTGTTTTCGTTCATTTTAACTGACTTTGTAATTTTATTTGAAGAAATGAAGTATAATTTAAGTCAGAATATATCATCGCACTATACAAACGTTAACTTAATATATAAAAAAGACGTTAATTTAACTTCTGCGCCGTAAAGAGAAACCAACATGCCTTGTTTATAATTGTTTACGTTTAGAAGAAGTTATTGACGTACATTTTGGGTATTATTTTGTTTATATTGCAGCATCCTATCAAAATTATTATTCTTTATCAGCCTGAAACACTGTTAAACGTCTTATTTGCCAGTGGCATAAGAAAACACGGCAAATATTGCCCGCTGCACGTAAAGTTAATGGCGACGTTGCGTTCTTGTTTTTCGTCGTTTTATTTACTCGTTTATTTTTTACGCACAAATGGAGTATTAATTTACGCGGAATATTTCGGCGTACTAAGATAATATGTGTAAGAACACCTGCTTTCGGATAAGTCTCTTGAAAACATGATCGTATACTCAAGAGACTTCTTACTGATTCTTTCTCACGCCCGGGCCGAGAGGGGAAAATGGGGGGGGGGGGCTGTCAAGCCGAAATTTGGTCCTATTGGTTCGTACAGACAACTCAGTCGTACGGACAAATTTTGGAGAACTGTGAACGTCTTTAGAATCGGGGTTCGACTGTATACGAAAAAGAAAATTAATCATACTTATGGATTCAATACGTTCCTTTACTTAACTAATACAGTATCATGAGGATGTATATTTTGTACTACATGCTTCACATTAATGTAAATGATGTTCTAAAACATGAAACCATTCTTACTTCCTGTGAAGTCACTCATAAAGCAGAGTCACATTTGGAACATTGGCTAGACCATTCACCTCTAACGAAGGCAATTTGCACCAAAGGGTCTGACACCAATTATTTGCACGTGGATTTTGTGATGATTGTTGCAGTTAACTTAGTTCCAGGGGGGTGGGGGCTCTTTCAAGGTGCTCATTTTTCTCTTTCCCTTCACCATTTGTTGTGCTTTTACTTAATAGAGCGTATTTTCATGTCTTATTGAGGTCCTACACATTCCTACGACTGTCCATTTGAGGATTCTATCAAATCAGGAGTAAGATTTCCCGTTCTCATGTGCCCTTCCTGTACACTTTGTAATTTAACTCTTCAAATGATGTTATTCCTTTATTTTAAATCTCCAGAACGTACTATGTTGCTATTTTTTGGTCCTTTAGCTTAGACTTCATTACTAAACGAAGTCAAGCAAAATAAGTATTTGTATATGGTTTGCAAGTTGCTACACCATTCGTCGGTCAAATGAATGAATATTATCTGTCGAATGGAGGAATGAGTATTCCATGGTTACTGAAGGCTGTTAATTCCAAGGTTGCTGGCAGAAATGTCTTGGCCAAGCAAATTGTCCCAGCTAGTGATGTCACTGCTGAAAACTTTGTTAAATGCCAGAATGTTATAAACCAGTGTGGTATCTCAGCAGGTATGGCAGCGTGCAAGTGGCTATATACAGAATTGTGATTACAGGAAATGAGGTGGTGTTGGGACCACCACAGCCCGTGTGCCATCAACTGACGAGCAGCGGTATCCCTGTAGAGCAGGCCGTCAGCAGGCAGAAATTGCGACCTGGCTCTGGCTTTCTGGCTGTCCGGCTCACTACCGATGGTCCTACATCCGTCATACGCATATCCGATCTGAAGGAGAAGGTAGGCAGCATCGTTTTATTTATTTTATGTATCTGAATCATTTTGCCTTTAAGTAACAACAATTATGGCATTATTATTTGCAGTCAGAAGATTTCTTTAGAAAATTTTGATTTCCATTAACGGACAGGTCAGCAGGTGTTCTGGCTTTTATAATATTCATCACGAAATTAATTTATAGAGGATACATGTACATATAGTGTGACACTGCAAATCACCTACTTCTGGTCCCACGATGGCCAACCAAAATGTGACAGGTCATATTTTGGGCAGACAAAAATGTAGCGAGTTGCATTGCTGCAAGTCCACGACTAGATCAGCGACATCAACACAAAGGATGTGGGTTCTCCCAACGTAGCACAAGACACGGAATAAATCGGCAGAACTTTCACACATTCTTGGGGTTTATTACATGAAATTACGTTCCAAATTTATACATTGCTTAAACTCCGACTGCAGGGAGGCACTCTTTTAAGCAAATGGAAGAAAAAAATTAAATTTTACAAACTGTATGCTGGTGATCACCGAATCTATCAGTTTCTCTTAACCAGAAACAAAAAACCTCAACTTCACAAGTCACTTAAACAACAAAAAAAATATGAAAGTCAATACTAAAGTCGCAGAACCACCCGCTCACAGCATTTTACCAGCAGAACCCTATTGGTTCTACCTCCATCATCACGCCACTCCTGCACGACCGTCTCTGCTCACGCCATCTTGAACAAGACCTCAGCAGCCAACAAAACACAACTGTCTTGGGCTACATCTCGCCAACGACTCCCTTGTCTTCGCACGCAAGCTTCCCACATTGCCCGTCAGTAGTGCCGCCTCGCGGCCATTACAGGAAACAACTTAAAATATTACGTTTTTACATTACTAAAAGATAAAAGAACATTTTGAATTCGTGATATCTCCACATAATTACAAACATTTACATTTTAGTTTCCAAATTAATTATATACAAATATATTTAGTATTTATCTTGTTGCTAGGTGAAAGAAATATTACATTTAAATTTGACGTGGCCAATCAGCAACAGTCTGTGATCTTATTGGTTGCAACCAAATATGGTGGTAAATTCTTTACGTTCATGTTTATAGGTCGGTTTTGCACTGAAACATAGTAACTTTTCTTGGAAACACTAAATTTAGATTGATATCTCTGTCCTTTTCACACTCCAAGCTTTAACAATGAACACACATAATTTTGTTAAATTCAAATGCAAACTATTTAAGCAAAAGTACATATTGAAAATTTACTAGATATAAACAGAATCGTTTAAATTTTAATTAAATGTTAACATAATTAAGCAAACTGTTATTCTTCCTGTTAAATGAGTAATTTATAATTACCAAATTAAACATTATTTATTTTAAGAAGAATTAGTTCACAGTTACTCTAATGTATTATTTTAAATACAAATTAATTTCCACTGACGTGCTGGCATTTAACAAATAAAGTTACTGTTCTTAACAAAACTCTCAGACACCATTGTTAGAATGACCATGAGGCCTACATTACGAATGACAAAATTGAAACTTGCATATTGTAAAATAAACATGTAAAAATTATTCTGGGGTCAGGGCCTGGGCCATGCTAACACCCCCCCCCCTTCCCCACAAGTTAAATTTGTTTAGCAAACTAAAAAATTTAACTTCCTAACTGGTTCGGCAGCAAAACGAAGCTTGTCAACATATGTCTGTACTTGAAATATACACAAATTTACATACAATTGTTTGAACAAAATTACCCAATCAAAAGTAAGTTAAATTACATTATAGGACTACAACTTTGTAAGCACTAAGTAATGTCTGTGCTGTCTTAATTGTGGTGTCCTAAGTTTTGCAGACTATTTTTTTTTTGTCTCTTATAGTTTATTTTTGGATGTATATTTTATTTTTCTTTATTTGTTGTAGAAAAATTCCTCATTGGATCTTTCATGTTCTGTTGTTTTGGTTTAGCCAACTAACAAACTAGGCTTTTTTTCCTTCATACTACGATTTCTTGGGCAACATAATATTGCAATGGTGTATTGTATGTCCACAATAGTACAGTATGTTATTCTGTCCCATTGCAAGAAACATTCAAAGACATTCTAGCAGTACGCTTCTAATGAATTGATGACACTGTAACTGTATCTATAGACAAGGTAATGTGTTTGGCTGTGTGCAGATGATGTACCTGGTAACAGAAGACAAAGATTGGGGTAACATCTCAACCACCCAGATGCCTCCCCTCATGCAGGAAGGGATAACAAAACCAACTTGTCAAGAGTCTCGACAAGTTCAGGTTAGTGAACAGTGCCTTATTGCTTTTTAGCTGAGTCAGTATGTGCTCTAAGAGTGTCTTGAGTCACTCCTAAGACAGTGTAAAACATAAATTAACCCTACTAGTATTGGATTCTATGTAGTGGTTTTTTAAGTTAGGATAGGAACTACAAGGCAATCTTAGAAACCAGTTTTTCCTAATTGCAAGCTGAATTAATGTAGGCCTATACAACTTTAGACTAAAATTTATATTGCAGCTTGAAAATAATATTTCCATAGAGTCAGATTGTTTGCCTAGCAAGAAATTTATTATTTCCATTATTATTTTAAGATAGATGTTTTTTTAGCACCATCACATTTACTGATGTATATTCAATATGCTATTTTACACAGGTTCGTAGTCAGCCTTGTTTGCTTGAGAAACATGGGTGCATTATTCCAGAGAGAATGGTTGATATGTGTATGGCAGGTGACAGTTGACCTACCTTGCGGGCTGGGAGTGAGCCTGGTGTCACAGCTTCCTCCAGAGGAGCTGTTGTTTGCTCACCTGACAGGCATAACCCTGGAACTGAGCTGCACAGCTGATGTTCAGAAGGTGGCTCTGAGCATACAGGATGTGCAGGTAGACAACCAACTGCTAGAGGCGGCCTGCCCTGTTGTGCTCTACGTCACGCCACTTTCATCCAAGAACAAGGTCACAAGCCATGCTGGCCAGCATGCGCTCAGCCTGTCTGCTGAGAGGACTCTAGCCGGCCGCACCCCAACCTGTGAAAACTTTAAGGTACTATGTATTCTGCATCTGCCTCTACTTTTATTCTGCATTGTACTTACTCTCCTGTTTATAACCAATTATTAAGTTAAAATTTTCCTACCCACTCTAGCTGCTGTCTGCCAGCTACTACTGTCTTTTGAACTGCATTATATCAACTACTTTTATAGGCCATTCGGAATAAAGTGAGCACTAAAGATTTAACCTTTGAAAAAAATCACTAGCCGTTACTGCATATACATCACCACTAACAAGAGTTACTTTACTGCTTGTATGGTTGGTAGCGATTTATTGTACGTAGTTCCGTGTATTTTCGTATTTGTATACAACATTAGTGAAAGAACATATGACGAACTCGACCTGTCTGTATTTAAAACACTTCAAAATATTTACTTATGATCTTATTGACATTCATACATACATTATAATTAGACTTGACTGGCGTGAGAATTATGTGATGCTATCGCCGACCTCGAGTCGCAGTGGTCGATACAGCTTGCTCCGTGCTTCAGACAGTTCAAAACTCCACCAACAGGTGGCATCAGAGTTAGGTTCTCGCCGCCAAATTGCATATTTGGTTGCATAATATGCGTACATTTGCCCGTTTTGAGTATATACACATTCAAAAGTATTGGAAATTACTTTGAGTATCATTGCCGAAATGATGTGAAACAATCGGTAATCTGTATATTATGTTTTACGTTTGCAAGCCTAAAAACAACATACTTTTTATTTCACATGTTAAGAAAATACGTTAATTATTGTTTCTGAAGTGCGTTGTCGTTGTTCGTGGCAGTAGAACTGAACGAAACTTGAATTATTGAATAGCGTGTGTCATGTCTGTTGTAGTGGCGGTTTTGCGTTACAAATTCAAATAAAATATGCCCTCATTCACGAGATGCGTAACGGCAATAGTGCGTGTTGTTTAGATTAGTCGATGGACAGAAACCAGACATTAACTCGCAGATATTTATAACTAAGATTACTTTTTTTATT
>PNEQ01032155.1:11832-28906 GCA_003012365.1 Medauroidea extradentata
GTGCATTTAATGAGTAGATATTGTAGCTAAAATTTATCGGAGCAGTTTAATGTAGTTGTAAACATTGCACGACCCTATGTAAATAAAAGCACGTGGCATTATTTGTGTTTACATCGGCGGAAAGATATAAACTGGCAGGAAATAGAAATTAATCAGGGCTTTTTTGAGTGTTCACTTTATTCCGAATCACCTATACTACCTTATAAGGATGGGTAGATTCCATATATTTTTTGGTTTTCGGTTCAGTACCAGTTCTTCAGACACAGTTTTCTTCATCTCTTTCCAGTTTTAATGATGTATTAAAAAATTTCAGATGACATAGTATAGTAACTAATGTTTTTTTTTTTTTTTCCATATGTATTAAAAAATTTCAGATGACATAGTATAGTAACTAATGTTTTCTTTTTCATATTAAGTAGTTTACGGTAGTTTGAAACTAAACTGCAATGATGGGCTTGTGTCTTTAGTAACAAAATATTAGCATTGCAATACTTTGAGGACAATGACTGTTCCTCTTAACATCATTATTGCACCTGCAGTGCCAAAGGTACGTTTACTTGATTCTTTTTAAAGACTAATCGTATTTTGTCCAGTCTGTCTCTTCTTAATTATGACTTTTATAAGAGTGAATAACTATTTCATTCCCAGAGTGTTGCCCTCAGTCTAAAAGGGACTTGGTAAATATTCACTGACTTACAATGACTTAACTTTGATTCAAAAACTGCAGCTTGCATCGATGAAATACCTAATTTCAAAGTAGGGATGGTATCCATTTTTTATTGGATTTTTATTTGAAAGTACGTTTAATTTAATGAATATTGGTTTCACACTATCTTTATTTGTGTTTAAATAACTCAAGAAATGTGTGAAGTGAATAAAAAGTAAGCTCATGATAGCTCGGTAAAAACGAGTGCGCCATGTTGATGTCCTTGTGACGTCATTGGACTTGTTATTGCATGTATGACAACACTTGACTCAACCCATACTCGTGCACACACATGCAATGTGCAAGTTGCCAGATGCCTATCACAGTCAAAGACGTGGAGACATCTGCTCTTTCATATTATAAACTGTTTCTTTTTCCTAGTCTTAACTGTTGCTTTGTAAATTCTGCAGAACGAGTTTAAAGTAAACAACTGTGCCTAGACAACAGACAACAGTTAAATAAGTGACGCAATGTTGACTTGTTGACTGTGATGTTTTGGCTGGTGTGCGAGTGATAATGGATGTTTACTAATTAATTATCCACATGCGTTATGGTACAAATGGCTATATGTATCAACTCTTGATGTAGCACAAAAGCATGATAAAAAAATTATCAAGCATTACATTTGATTAAGAAATAATGAAACATAAAATTACATGAAACATAACACAAAAAATGTACAATTTGACATAATGTTGTGTCTGAGATCCATGTCAAGGCCGGCAGGGCCAGTGTTTACTGTAGCACGGAAAACCACTGGCTTGTGAGGAGGGGAGTGGGCCTGGCTGGTGGCGGGCTAATCATGGCAGAAGTCTGGTTGCCTCTTTCACACTGTGGGTTGTGGAGCCTCCTATGGGGAGTGGGAAGTGCCATCCTTTAAGGCAGAAACTGGTGGAGAGCCTTGTGTATCGACTTTTACCCGCCCCTCTCCAGAAGTTGAAGGTTGAGGATCATCTGGATTGTTCTGTAAACTGTGCGTCGCAAACATGTCAAGAGTTGACTCTGTTGCCACAAAATGTTTTTCTTTGTAGATAGCATTGTAGTCTGAAATGTCACCATGTACATGCCGAAGAACATTCTCAAAATTTTCAGTGTTAGAATTCATGGATTTCAATTTTAATAACGTAACATCTTCTCGGTTTTTTTTTTTTTTTGTGATTGTTTTTATTTCCATAATTAGCAACTCAGTTGGCTTATTTTCAACTGGATTTCGTAATTCTTCCAACTGAATGAGATTGTATTAGGTAAGTTCTTCATTGTTGCTCACAAGAAGCCCGTTGATTTCTCTAGCAACCACTTCAGGCTCTAACTGCTGTGCCAGCTTCATACACATCTCTGTTGTGTATTGAAAATCTACCAGTTCAGAATCTGTCTATTAGCTTTCCTTTAACGAAACCCTTAAAGTCGTTAACCATTCCTAGGCAATATTTGTTATAGCATCAAGGATATTGTAACCTTTTCAAAATTCACTCAGGGTGGTTTCTTTACAGTTGTTAATCACTTCCAATGCCTGGGAAAATGTACACCACAGATAGTAGGCTTTCAGAGTCGCAATAGCAGCTTGATCCATTGGTTGTAAAAGTGAGGTGTTTTGAGGGGGTAAGTAAACAACTTTTGCATCAAGATGAACATAGTCTGAATTGTCTGGATGGCCAGATGAGTTAATCAAGAGAATCAGCACTTTAAATGGGATCTCTTTTCTTTCACAGTGTTCCTTTACTTCGGGAACAAAGTGACTACTGAACCAGTCTCCAAACAACACACCTGTAACCCAGGCCTTGGTGTTAACTTTCTAAATTACAGACAACTTACTTGTGTCACATATCTCAAATGCCCACTGGTTCTGGGAATGATAAATTAGCTGTTTTGGTTTCAAGCTGCCAGAAGCTTTACAACCAACCATAATAATGATTCTGTCGTTTGCAACTTTGAATCCCAGCATTGGTTTTGCTTCATTTGAAGAAAATGTGCATTCTGACATCTGCTTCCCAAACTGGGCAGTTTTGCCCACATTAAATATTTGCTCAAGCAAATATTCCCCTTCCTCAATTATTTCTTCTAAGAATTCTGGAAAGTCATTTGCCACGCTCAGATCTGTACTTGAAGGAGGAGTTTCTAACCATCAGATTTTAAGCACCTACACAGACGTACTTTAGCGTACTGCTGGTAGATGGCTGGCATGTAACCCAGTCAAGCATTCTAAACGGTTGTGCTATATGTTGTGTTGTCACTCATGCAGCACATTTCTGACAAAAAATCATAAATGTCTTCCAACATAATGAATCGGAGAGTGCAGTTGCAGTGCTTGTAAACATGAAGGTTACCAGGAAGTAGAAATAAAATAATTGGTGTTAACTGTCATATATAGAAGTATGTGTAGGATTTATTAAATGTGTATTTTCAAATGGATGTTCCCACAAAAAATATTACATATTGACTGTCTGAATTTGTATTTTCTTGGACACAGACACGACATGTGAGCGAGATTGTCACCTCGGAAAGATTACTTTACTTGCATTACTTGTTCGTAAAAATCACAAAGTGAAAGTTTTATTATTATGTGTGTATGTACACTTTTTGACTACAGTTGCTGTCTGATGAAAAGGCAAGTCCGTAGTCATTAAAATTTGGGTTCTTCTTTTGTGAACATTTGCGCATTGCAATTTGTATTATCTATTAGTTTAAAAAAATTTAATGAATTGTGTATTTTTTTATTAAGCTGGTAGTACACAAAAAGCTCGGATTTTAACTGTATAGTACGTTGTTCTACTAAGCCAGTGTTTTAGTGGTCGCTGTTGGTTTTCAAATGCAAAAGAGTTCACCATATATATATATATATATATATATATATACATATAGATTTTTTCTCTCTCTCTCTCTCTCTCTCTCTCTCTCTCTCTCTCTCTCTCTCCCGAGTTAGTAGTTGAGGCTAATGTTTAGTATGCACACACACTAGTTTTGTGCGCTAAACAAATTCTGCGGCTGCCATTAATAAAGTTAAGTATTAAAATTCATAGTCCCTGTTTTTTTTCCCAAATTCAGGCAAAGCAATTCGTTAAAATAGTGATAGAAGCTATTGTTTATTTTACAATTTCTCATAGTTTTAGAATTAAACCACAGTGCCCCAGAAAACTGTAAAACAATTTACTTGACTTTGCTAACAAAAATTTCAAATTCTTATCTTTTTTAAATAATATATTATCTACTATTTGCAATGTACCTATTAAGAAATAAAGAGAAGCTAACTTTTGCTGTACCCGTAGCTGGCATACCTGTCTTCGTGTATTTTTTATTTAACACTGTTGGTCCAAAATAATGGAGTCTTTCTTATTTTAATTTGTTTGTAACTTGTAACACTATCATTGTCATTAAACATGACGACTGTTTTGTAACATTCACATGTCTAGGTAGAGAATAGTCTAATTTTATGTGATGTAAACAAATAGTTTACTGTAGAAAAAGTGCAAAATACATAGCTTGATGCATATGCAAGTGAATGGATGTACGAGCATCATGAGGTCACACATGGGAGAGTTCAGTAAAAAGTGAAGCCACAGTTTAAGCATAATGTACCGTATATACTCGTGTATAGCACGCACAATGATTTTTGCATAAAGTTCCAGGAAAAAAACTTTTAAGTGCCTTGCAAGCATTTAAAAAATCATGGGCCAAAGAGACGGTGAAGCAGCACGAGGAATGCTAGGTTGGATGCTCCAGGGGGGGGAGGGGGGGAGTGCGCGTGTGCATGCGCCTGCCTGCACAACACTCCTTCCTCTCTCTTGCTGTGTTGTGTGTGCTACTTCCAGCATGTCTCCCTCCCTCCTTCCTACCCGTGACAATGTGCCATGACAGCAGAGCAAGCTTGCCTTCTTTATTTATTTTCCAGAGCTGAGGAGAAAGAAAGGCTCAGGAATACAGCTGGGGGTGGCTACAAGCAGAGGGCTGTACTGCCCCAACCACCACCCTGCCTTGCCTTCCCTCTCCCAGTAGGAGGGGGGGAAGAACAGTCACCTTTTTCCCTTCCTTCTTTCCCCATGGAAAGATAGCTGTTCAGGAGACATCAAAATTAACTTCTCATATTGCTTCCACCCACCACCCACTAACTTTCATTTCTGCCATGTTAAAAAAAAAAATTGGGGTTTTAACAGGGACAGTTACACAGCAGGGTGGGGGAGAGAAAAAAGAAAAAAAGAAAAGGAAGAATAATAATGATGGAGGAACCACATGGTGAGAACATTCTCTCTCTCTGCCTCACCTCTCACTCGTGACACCCCTCAGTTCAGGACTACAACTCTGCCTTCTCCCCCCCCCCTCCCTCCTTGACCTTATTTTCCATTTTTTTTTTCCCATGTACAGCACACACCTCTGAATTTTTATCAGTTGTTTTGGAATAAAAGTGCCACTATACTCGAGTAAATACGGTAATAGTTTGTCTGTTATTGTTATTAAATTATAGAAAAATATCAGCAGGCATTTTATTACGAACAGTGAAGGTATTGTTTAAAAAATATTTTTAACAGTGACTACAGAAATTGTTCATCGAATCCAGATCATGAGCAAAAGTGCAAGTGGAATCTTGGAGGCTTATGGTCTAGGGGCTAGCTTTCTTATTGACTTGGCACCACAAGGACACTGATAAGGGTCCTTGTCCCACATCAGTAAGAAAGCTTGACTTGTAGCCTTTCAACCATCGCTTTCAGTAACCACCTCACACTGGTCATACGCACACTTTTTCTGTGTTTCTCGTGTGTATTGCTACCTCATTCTCTTGTCTGGCAGTGCAAGAGATGTTACGCAAAGGGACACCTTGTGAGTGTGTTTTAACTAATTGTGCAGAGTTGCGACTGAAGGAAATAAGAGATCTTCACTTTATACTATATACTTTTCAGTCAGTCACATGTAATTTTATGTACATTAGTAAAACTATCTATATTTATTGCATAGGGCCAGTAAATTCTTCCAAAAACTGATCAAACATGTTATTTCTTCCACTGCACCCATAAAGTGTCAATCAGCAACATCTGCACAAGAGGAACTACGTGGCTATTCAGTGTGTGTAGTTTGTTGTGTGTAATGAACCCACAAGTTGAAACATCGGTGTGTGTTCATTCCAAGCGTCGAGCCGTCTGTGAGGGCCTACTACGCCAAACTATAAACACGAGATATCTATATTCCAGCCTTCAGCTAGGTATTTGCCAAAGTGGAGCTCATACTAGACTTTCCCTGAAAATAGCTCGGGACAGACAGTGTCAGTTTTAATATTTATTTAATCAAATAAGGTCCTCTAATTTACTATTTTGATGTAAAAGTTGCCCCTTCATAGTTATGAAAGTAATACTACATAGTCATTAAGTACCTTTATGCAGAGACATATAGTTACTATGCAACCACATGGAAAAAGGGTACTGTTCTGGGGTTTTTGTGTTAATTCACCTACCATAACAATTGTAGAGTAGAATAACTAATGTGCTGAACTACAGAAATTTTAAGTTTTCCTACTTGAAAATATTCTGTGAGCTAGTTCATTGTATTGCTTTAAGATTTTCTGTCCCGTCATTTCCTGAATTAAGTTTATGAGCGTCAGCAGATAAAATATTTAGTGCAGTATGTCATACAGGCTCTTGCAATGCATTTCTTTTTTTCTTTCTTTTTTTTATTTTTTTATTTTTTTTTTATTCGAAACATAATTATTGGCATTACCTTACATATATCCTTTAGATATTCCAATATATATTTTTTGTGCACATGTGCATTTCTGCAGTTGTTTTATAGCCAAGTTGATGAAATTTATTTTGTTCAGTTGCCAATAAGGCAGGGAACTGTTTTAATTTTCTCTGCATAGAGCAGAAATATTTTAGCATGCATCCTTCTGTACTATTTTGATCTTGAGCACTTGTGAGGAATGTATGAAGTGAGTATGAACTGCAAGGCTAGAAATCATTTTTAAAAGTTCTTAAGTTGGGGACAGTGTTTTCCTTTTCAACCCCTTGACCGGGAATAATGGATTAGCATACATATTAAAAATTTTTCAAGTATTGTGGTTTGTAGAAATGATTAGCCAAGCAGAGAATATAATTTTAATGTTCTGGGTATTGCAGTACCTAATCATAACCATGAAGAACTTGACCGTTACGATAGAGGAGCTGCTGTTATTGAAGCTGTTTGCATTTGCTGGCTACAGCCATCTCACCTCTGAGCAAATGGATGTCGATGAGAATGACTTTGAGGTGCAGAGGATGTTGGCAGAGGTAACGTCGGTACATGCCAAGAAGTACTACTTTGGAATGCTGGAGCTCAGACCAGGACAGGTAATTACTCACTACTACTCTGTGTTACTGCTCTTTATACACACAAAGTACTTTATGCCAGTAAGTACTACTTTGGAATGCTAGCTCTGACCAGGAAATGTAATTACTCACAGATACTCTATGTCACTGCTCTTTAGATATTCACAGTACTTTAAGGTGCAATAAAACAGGCAGAGGTAACTTCATTTCATGCCAAGTACTACTTTGGAATGCTGGAGCTCGCTTAGACCAGGTCAAGTGATTAGTCGCCAATACAACTCCACTAGACCCCTGATTTCACGAATACTCACGGTTACTCTCATCACATTCGTAAAATTGCTACCTTCATAAAATCAGTAGCTACCTATTTTGCCTCCCATCCCATCATAAAATTTTAAAATTAAATTTTTTCTGCAAATAGCCTCTAGTTGGGGAGAAATGTAATAATAGAAACATAAATTTACATCAAGAGCCAGACGTCTTCCGATCAAAAGCATACCTCTGAATGAAAGATATGACTGGCCCTTGTCCGAAAAAAATGAGGAAACAGAGTGAGCTCCTGAGTGCCTTGTTGCAAGTGCAGTCAGTTTTTTATTTTTTTTCTGTAGAAAACCCTACGATATATTAATGAAATAATAATTTACACAGATATAGACAGAGGTCTTGAGAAAAAAAATTTACGTGAAATTGGTAGCTACAATCTCATGTCACCAAAACAAATTGTAATGCACTACTGCACATCTACTACGCAGTCAGCACAATGCCAGTGTAAATTATTCACCAGAGTAAGAAGGGAAAAGTGTACGTATTTATTCATTGTACTATTTTATATAACTTAAAATTTAATTAAAAGTAACATCAAAACAGTCCCTCAATATTTCATAAGTTAATTACCGGTAGTAAAAAAATTACAAATTTTTATATGCAAACGTAGGTAGAAGTAGCATACAGGGCAGACAGACAGTTCAGAGATGATAGATAGCAGCACAGTAGCATATACAGATGTTCAACCAGCCAAAAACGCCACTTTGTGACCTTCTTACATAAATTTGTCGGAAATTATGTGTATAAGTGGTTGCAAGAAATTGCTTTCACAGCCAGTATGTTGCATAAAAATAAATTTGGAGTTCCGTGACTATGCGGTATATAAACGTCTAATTTAGTCCAAAAGTATGACATAGCCATGGTGGAGACAAATGTTTCTACATATGTGTAATGGGTAGCGCGATTATCGTGCTGTCCTATAATGAGAATGAACATTTTACGTAACAAAATAATGCACTGTTCAAGCAAATTATGCATCAAGTTAATGTTTTGAGTACATATTGTGTTAAACCAGTAAAAATATTATTTCTTGCTATTATTGATGGGGCTCATGTGAGAACGATTAGCGCGAGGCGAGAGAGATACCTATACGACTTGGAGAAACAGCCTAGAAAATTGCAGTACTGCACTTAAGTGAGCATATGCGCATGCACCGGAACGATGAACTATAGTACAGCCTCTATTTAGGTCCTAGTACAGTACATTGTAGTGGCATACGGAGTAGGCCTGGCCAGCTTGGCACAGTTAGCAACGCCGCGTAATTTTCAAAGTCGCTGCCACATTTTTTAACTGGTTTTCACAATTTTTGTTTTATTTTTAATATTGTAACCTGCCAAGTAATAACTACAACTCAACTCATATTTTAGAGCTGTGAATTAGATAATATAATTTTAATTGCTAGTTTTTTATTGTCATAAAATTTTGTTATTTTTTAGGGTCAGTTTATTCGTAAAATCGCTACGCTACCTTGATTAAATCCAAGGTTCAGAAATTCGGAGGTCTGGTGTACTGTATGTCAGTGCTCTACCAAAATGTGTGGTATAATTGCAGGGGAGAAGGACATACAGTAGAACCTCGATTTAATGAAATGTCATTTGACGTGAAAATGTTTCCTCTAAATTGAAGTTTTGTTAAATCAGACTTCATATTATTTAATCTTCCCACTCCTTCCCCCCCAAATCCTCAAGCATGTTTCGTCACAATTTAAGGTAATTTTAAAAAAGTCTGTTATTTCAAAACAACAATAACAAAACACATTTACCGTCAACAGGTAAGCCACAACCGTGAAAGAAAAAAATCAGAGAAAAAAACTTAAAAAACTTTTAGTGGAATGCTCGGCGAGCGTGCGCATGTGTAGTTAGGCTGCCCTGCGCGCCTTAATCACATGAGAAGTGATGACTAACATCATTGAGCAGTCAATCTTCCCATCTCTCACCTGCACACTCCATCAAAAAAAATTCAAGAAATTGCCATGAAAAAATGTTAAAAATTGCAATGAAAACTGAATTTAAAAATTGCAAGACAACAGTAAAATAATAATTAAATATGCGCAGCAGCCATTGTAGCCTTTAGGCAGCCATGCTCGTTCAACAAACTGGTTGGTCTATTCGCTAAAAATGCTTTGCACTGGAGCATTTTTTTTAGCATCATCAGCGGAACAAATTTTTTAAGTTTATGGTAGTCAATTCGTTGTAAAAAGTCTGTATAAATAATATAATTATGTGTTTTTTATAAATTCGCTTCTTTTATCACGGGATGAGACACCACAACATTCTATCTGTAATAGAATTAATCAATAGAGCACTCTGCACTGCATTGTATTCTAAGGGAGACACGAAGCACTATGTGTGAATTAGTTCCTGTGCTGTCCAACGCCGCACTGTGGTGACGATACCTAGATGCTTGTTCTCTTACCAGCCACTAGTGTGCGGATCTAGGCACGCTCTTGCTTCAGCAGCATGTCACTTGCTCAGCAGTGAATGCTTATCTCAGAGTCACTCCTGCTGTCAAAGTTTTCAACAAATTTTAACTTTTTTTTTTTTCCTTTCCTTTTCTTTTCTTTTCCTCGATGGATGGTTTAAGTTTGTCTACGGAGAAATCAGTACATACTGCGGCCAGTGGTAGTACTTTTAGTAGAATTACATTACTATTTATATTGCATTTAATAAAATCACTTAGTTATTTCATATATTTTTTTGTTTGAAGGTACCTAAATATCCTTTCGTTTAATCATTGTGTTTGTTAAATAAGTACATGGAAATGCAGACAACCACACGGACAACTAGAAAGAAGGAAATTGTTCACTGAGGACAGGACTGCTTTTATGGTAAATCATACAATACATGATGTTCTTGAAAATGAAGTAACATAATTAATGGGCAGTGAGGCATCCTGCCACATGACATACTTAAGGGATATTCTCTTTGACTATGTTGAAGTACACTGGACTTCTTGGAAACAATGTAAATTTGGCTGTAAAAGGCAGGCTGTTAAGGTTGAACGACTTCTTAACGGTGTTTGGATTGAGGCTGTATAATTAATGATGTTATGTTGATACCAGAGTTGAGATGTAATTAGTTTTCTGAGAGGTGACTCACGAAAAGGAGATTGGTGATAATTGTACTTCCTTAACGATAAAAATTATAACATGAGTTCCCCTTGGGAATCTGATCTGTTGTGCCCCTACACAGCAGTTGTTAGTATGTTAGAAATGTTGTAGATATAATCATGTACATCCGTCAGAGTTTAGTAACTTGTTAAATTTTACAGCAGTGTAGATTGTCATGAATGTGGTTGTATTACATAACCTGCATACATTTGGGGGCAGATGCCAGGTCATTCTAAAGCCCATAATAAATTTTATATCATGTTTTAATCAATTTTTTACAATAATTTTGATGAAATAATAGTTATGTCACCAACTTTATTATAGGGTGTTTTTTTATCTTTCACACCACATGTTGCATGGAATGGTAACAAACAAAACATTACCAGCATAACTGATAAGCCTACTTTTCTCAAAGTGGGTGCAAAGTAACACTAATGGTTGAAATCATTTTTGTAACTCAAGGAATTAATAATAATAATAATTTTTACTATACATGTGCTATCTTCTAACAAGGTAGACTTACAAAAATAAGACTTTTGATAAAAATGTTAATAAATATCAAATTGGCATTCTATCTGCCATACAGTTCTTGACAAAATTATATGTATTCAAAATTGTGTGACGTGTTGTTAAATCGTCAAAATCGGGTAGTAGATACATATACACAGTGAAATCTCATTTCAAAGTACTTGAAGGGAACTAACTTTAAACTGGACAGTTACTAAATTAAAAACTCTTTCTAGGTGTTTGGAATTATGTACACTAGACCCCCGATTTTACGAATACTCACGGTTCCTCTCATCGCATTCGTAAAATCGCTACCTTCGTAAATTCGATAGTGGCTTATTTTTGCCCCCCCCCCCCCCTTCCTTAACATTTTTTCTGCAAAGTGGTGTCTCTAGGCACTTCCGTAGCATTTTGCGGGAAATTAATTAACGTAATAAATGTAAACATAAATTGCTATCAGTAGCCAGACGTCACACTGTTGAGCGGTAGATATGACCCGACCCTTGTCCCCAAAAAATGAGAAAATCGAGATTCCGAGTGTCTTCTCTCGAGCGAATAGCCCGACTCCCGTAGCATTTAACGGAAAAATAAAGCAAGTGATAGTTTAAATATAAATTTATATTAACAGTCAGACGTCTTATGATCAAAAGAACACCGCTAAACAATAGATATGATCAATCCTTTTCCTAAAAAAAATGAGAAAATCGAGATTCCGAGTGTCTTCTCAAGAGCGAATAGACCGACTTCCGTAGCATTTAACGGAAAAATAACGCAAGTGATAGTTGAAATATAAATTTATATCAATAGGCAGACGTCTTGCGATCAAAAGAATGCTGCTAAACAATAGATATGATCGACCTTTGTCCTAAAAAAAAAAAAAAGAGAAAACCGAGCTGTCGAGTGCCTTCTCACAAGCGAATAGCCCGATTTGCGTAGCGTTTAATGGAAAAAAAAAAAAAAGTAGGCATTCCTTACTAGTAAAATGCCCTTGTAAATTATTCACCAAAGAAAGAAGGAATAAGCGGATGTATTAATTAATTGCGTAAAAACATTCCCTGGACGTGGTTGAATTGTACGAG
This sequence comes from Medauroidea extradentata, assembly GCA_003012365.1. NCBI lineage: Eukaryota > Metazoa > Arthropoda > Insecta > Phasmatodea > Phasmatidae > Medauroidea > Medauroidea extradentata. The sequence continues at coordinate 23,845 of PNEQ01032155.1, forward strand.
AACGTAGATACTAGTAACGTGCAGCGCCGACAGATAGCGCAACTGTACGAACGTTCACAAGATGGCAAATAGATAGCGGCACCGTAGCATATACCGACGTTGTTCCAAAAATGCCATTTTGTGACGTTCTTACCTAAAATCGTCGAGAATTACATGTATAAGTGATTGAAAATAATCACTTTCACAGTCAGTATATGCGGTAAAAATAAATTAGGAGTTCCGGGATTACGTAATACACGAACGTCTATTTATTTTCCAAGATCGACATACCCGGAGACAAATGTTTCTACACTTGGAAAATAGGTAGCGCTATTATCGTGCTCACTTGTGAAACGCACATTTTACGACACGCAGTAACGCATTGTTTAAGCAAATTATGCACCAAGTTAATTGTTTTAAATACGTATGGTGTTAACGCAATGAAGAAAAATATCTCGCTATTATTTATACGGTTCGCGTAAAAAAGTAAACTCATTCGGCGCGAGACGAGAGAGATATAAGACGTCGTGAAACAGCCTAGAAGGAGGCTGTACTATAGTTAAATGAGCACGTGCGCATGCGCTAGAACTTTGCGTCTATAGTACGACCTCAATATAGATCCTAATACGTCGTAGTTAGAGACAGGCCGGCTTGGCACACGCGGCACCGCCGCCGTGCGGTTTTCAAACTGTCACTGCCGCATTTTTTAACGGATTTTCGCTATTTTGGTTTTATTTTTAATATTGTGACTTACCAAATAATAACAGCAACTCTACAATTCATATTTTAATGCCGTGAATTAGGTACAGTATGTTTTATTCATTGTCAACGTAATTTCTTACAATTTTTTTTTGTCATATAATTTTGTTATTTTTTGAGGGTTCCTGAGATTGTATTCGTAGAATCGCTACCTTCATTAAATCCAGGGTTCGTAAAATCGGGGGTCTAGTGTACTTTATAATGAAATATACTAAATACTGAAGTACTTTATACTGGGATTTCACTGTATATAAACACATGATCCAACAACTTTAAAATCATGTTACCTTACTTTGTGCTAAATGTGTACAGACTCTAAATAAAATTTGGAAAATATCTTCAAATACTTTTTGTCATTAAAAATATCAACAGGATAACAGTTTTTAAAAACTAAATAAGTTACAGTATTATCAAAATTTATAAAACTTCAATCCCCGTGTTTGGTACTATACATGTGCATGAAATTCTGTTTAATGGTTCTGTTAGGTATCTCATGTTATAAACTTTTGTTTCGGATCCTACCACTGTGTAACCGCGAACGCAGCATGAAGGAAGTACATACTAGTTATGTCACTTTACTTCAAACTAAATGTGTACCGAGTTTGATGAAATTCTGAAAAATGGTTATTCAGATATCTCGTGTCATCCAAAAATGTTTAAATTTATCATAATTTAGATAATATATAATAATAAAATGGCATGACCAAGACACGTAAACATCTAATTATATTACATGCACACACACGCACACTCAGAGGAAGGTGATATTCGGAAAGTAGGTTAAAAATTAATTGTTTAATATTGACTGTACAGATGTCCTAAGAATAATGTCTTAGTTTTCGTATTGCATAGAATATTTTTGTTTCTGCCTTGAACAAGATGTACTGCATCATTACTGTGTGTTTGTTGTGTATTGAAGCAGTGTTGCATTGATTATTGGATGTTGTTCAGTTGTAGTGCTCTTGTTACTGAAGACATCTCAGTAAGTTATATCTTGTCGTGCAGGTGCGGCTGAGTGCAGTGACAACTAACAAACTTCCTACTCAACTGCAGTCAATCAAGAAGAAGTTGGGTCTCACGCTCATCAAGTTTGAGGATGCTAGCGTCAACTTGAAGCCATTTGTCAAGTACCATCCATTTGAGAGTGCACAGTTCCTTTTGCACTCCATCCTTAAGAAGTACAAGGACGTGAGTTCACCTGGTGTTTGCATTGCATTGCAGCATGTATTTTTTTTTTTTTTTTTTTTTTTAAGATTTATCTATGGAATTGTTAAGGTGGCTGCCCAGTGGTATGCGGAGCTTCTACCAACACAAGTGTACATATTTTAAAACTATTCAAAGTATGTGAGTGACTTCGTATTAAGATTGGCATTCAAATATCAATACTTGTGTGTATTGTTACCCCTTATTTTGTTATCTTTGAATTAGTTAATTTAAAAGGGGACATCAGTAGCCTGCCTAAACAAGACAAGCTAGGGGCGTAGCTATGTAAACAGCTGTTGACCTTGGAGAGCCCTGGATCTCTTCATCTTCTGCACCTATGCTGTGTAAAAGTGTAGACAGTTTGTTTGTGAACTGTCATGTCACACCATATTACCTGGAGACGGACATCCTCTGCCACAAATAAAATAAATAAATAAATAAATCCCGGGGGGCAGAGGACATCAAACAAAGGGGCTAACTATATGCCACACTGTCACAAACTTCACAAAGAAGAAGAATAAACAATCATAACAATCAGCCCGCACAATGTCAACAACACCAACAAAGGAGGACGGGGGTATGTAAACAGTTAACTTGGGCTCAGCAAGGTCAAAACAATTTAAAAACAACAATACGGGGGTTAAGTTATCAGGTACGGGATCCATTACAAATGAGGATAGGAACGTCTCCATATAACCGGGTGTAAAGAAAAAGAAAAGAAAGAATTATACTGTTGGTTCTGTAGCTGTGTGCATGTGCCAAGTGTATGATGACATAAGGGTACACTTATTACCCTTAATTAATGCTAGAAAAAAAAAGAAGCACTACTCAACTAGAGGGATGTTTAGAAATTACTGAGGTTCTTTAAAAATAATAACCAAGACAGAGTTCCGAACTCATCCTTATAAAATTTATTTTCGAATAATTATCACACTCAAGTATGAGAAAGAAAGAAACTGAAACACTACAACTCGTTTCTTCCTCAACTCCCAAAAAAAAAAAAAATATAAAGAAGAAAGTAATAGAAGTCTCTGAATTCTGAAAACAATTTAAACTTACTCAGCGGCGCACAAACACTAAAACTAGACCGTAAACAAAACAGTTACTTCGTAGAAACATCACCTAGCAGTTAAAAACAAATAAACATTTTTACTATTCATGGTAAATATGGGTAAATAAAAGCTATCCGAACCTGCACAAACGAAAATGAATCTATCTCTGGTCGCATGAAAGAAACTGCAAAACAGCAGCAGCAAAACGTAAACAAACCCTGCTTAGCAATAAAAAGAAGACGAAAGAACTGATATGGTAGCTTGCAAACATTCTATGCCTCACAATAACTTCTAACTCCCTACACGACCAAAATAGACAGAGCTACGTTTACTTTACTATGAAAACACTCCTCAGCAAAAGACCTAGTACTTACGACTTCTCAATGTTTGACTAACACCATGTCACCAATAAAACATAACTAACTTAAGCTAAACTACGGACGGGTTTACTAGTGCAAGCGTGCCTACCTGTTGCACTACTCCACAGCTCGCCATCCCCCTGACGCCTCGTCCGGCCTGCCTCGGCTCGAGCTACTCACTCTCCATGCTCTCGAACAACTCCTCACTACAAACTACTAAGAAAAAAAAGTTTTACTTAGCTGTTCCCAAGACTTCTACATCTTTTCGTGCTGAGAGGCCTTCCTCCCGAGGCCTGATTCAACCGATCCTCTCCCTAATCGCCAAGTACACGTCCGTCACTTACTTCAGCCATTCCACCTTCTCCGCCAATCCCGCATGCAGCACCCAAGCTACCGCCGCAGTTTCGGTGATCCTCGGCCCGACTTCGTACATCTTCGGGCCTTTCGCCCACCCACGCGGGGCCTCTGCGCAGCGCGATTCGCTGCCTCTCTCTCGGAGACCCGCAGCTACACCGTCGTATGCTGACGTTCTATGAAAAACCCTCTCTCACCCCCGCAAGTCTCTACCCACGGCGGCACACAGCAACGTTAACGATTCCCATGACGTGCTACGAATACAACACTCGTTAACTGAGAACTGCACCGCTCCACGACTAAACAGGCACGAAGACACGCAACGTTCACCGTGCAAACATCCTCCCTTCTCACACGCTACTCTACACTATTCGCCTAGCCTCCCTGAACGTGTCTGCAGCCTACGACCACTGCCACCCGAGACACAAGTGTTCTTGACCAAACCACACTTCTCACTGCCTGAAGGGCCTCTATCCTGCTGGCTAACTCGGCTGCCGCTCTGGCCTAACCAAGACAAACGGAAAATTAAGACCAAAGATCCCTGAATGGAGTAAGCTTTAAAAAAAAAACGCAAAAAACATTTGCCACGAAAAACTAACACATCAACTTAGGCCCGTCACAGTCAAATCCCCCATTTATCTATAAAGCTTATTTTCTTGTGACAGAATAGGATGATACAGTAATTGGTATTTTTTGGTCCATTTTAGGTGTAATAATCTTAGCTCAGATTATTTGAAAAGGTGTAGGCGGGTACAGCACACAGTTTCTCAAAGTTTTTGTTGTAATATAATATGGTCACCACTGAATGTCTCATAGTGGCAAGTGGTCTACGAGAAGACTGCACGCCAGTTCAGTGACTTGTGCCTAAAGGCTAGGGCGAGGTGTATTGCGTGTACTGTGTTGTTCTTACTGCATCCGTATTTCTAGGTCTAGGGCTGTAGGCCACATGTTTGTTTCACGTAATATTTAAATATCTTTGTACAAACATAAATTAAATTGGAACTGTATAGTAAAAAAATGTCTCTTTTCCTTGAGAGTACCTATAATGTGGGGTGTGGTGTTACATGGAGGCAAGTGGTACATGGGTAAATACGGCAATCCCTACTTGAAATTTTCTTTTGTTCTTGTTGTCTTAGCTATATTACGATGGGCTATTACTAGAGACATGAACTTTTCGCGAAAAGAAATTTGCCTCACTTTGTGTCAGTGACTTGTGTGCACGTCTGCAGACTTGCTTCACGGTCAGAGATTGGATGTTTTGACATTCGTGTGTCGTGGGGTTTCACACGCAAATCACAGACGTGTGGTGTTACAGTAACCTTATTGTGATTGGTACAGTCAAATGAGAAACGTCAC
>PNEQ01032156.1:0-28808 GCA_003012365.1 Medauroidea extradentata
AGAATACGACTATATCATCCGATATTAGCCGAATTTATCACTTATTTATCGCAGTTCTTAACAAATGATTCAAAGAATGTTTAGCATTTGAAACAAATTCGTGCATACTATTGAGTTTAGCTAAAGGCACTTCATACTATATTTTGAAATATGTAACCGGGTAGGAAGAATTTAGGTTTTCAGTTTAAACACTACGTTTATCCCAAACGTAAGAATAGTTTCTTTCAATACACCTTTAACCTTACCAATTGCACCACACCATTCCCCTTAAGTTGGCTGATAATGAGATGATTTTTTGATAAGAATGAAGCTTTTGTAAATATCTACAAATCAAATTCAGGTTCTTATGAAATTCGAAAATTATGTCGGTGAAAATCAGTAAAATGTTACAGTCTCCCGAAAAAAGGGAACGATCACGGAGAAATAATTCAACAGTCTTACCTTTTGGCCAACCTACTCATAAATAAAACCTCTGTGGCACACACGAAATAATTATTACCAAATATTGTACAACGACAATATAGGTAACTCATAAGTAAAACACGAGACGTTTTATTTGGTTGCAGCATACGCCGACAGGAGCGCTGTTCCTTCTGCAGTAGCACATTGCTGTATAGGTAGTTCAAGGTTTATATATAGTCCATGTTATTTGTTATCATGGCCTGCCTTTAAGCATTCACTCTGGTATTGTATAAAGTTTGTGGTGAGGAAGGGGTGTGGTTACGGGTTCGTATTCCGTGCAAGACTTTGCGATTTAAATTACTATGACATAAGAGCATATTGCGTGCGCTCATTACACTGAGCTAAGAAAATTTATAGTTCACTGTTATTGAGTAGGGGCGCTAGCTGTTAAATGCCTTCATCACATATTTCATCCAGAGTTACTGTTTACATTACATAATTTCACGCGGGCAAAGCCGCAGCCGGCCAATTTGTTTTATATATTAAGATATACACATATGTATTTATTTAACTGACGTCTACAAACAGTTTGTTTCTTTGTAATAAACAGTATTACCATTTATGAACCTAACTGAAATATCTGAGTATGAACCCTTTCGAACTCGAGTCTAATAAACTCATATGTGTAATGTGTGTTATTATGGAGAAAATCAAATTACACATTATTTCACAATACTATATATTAATTAAGACTATAAATTTGATTTCGAGACCAACAGAATTACAACACAGCATTTTGGACTCGCTTTTTATGTCTCTGAACATTTAACTGATTTTTCATAAAATTAAAGTTCCAGGTGTTTATTTAAAAATGAATTGGCATTTGGAGTTTCTTAGGTATGCACGGTAGTGGATATTCTTGTCGGCAGGCTGCTCAACTCACGAAACAATTTTGTCCGTATTAATGACTCTAGCAAATAAAGAATCAAATGTCACGCATGCTAAAATCAAAATTGACTATGGTTTTACCCTTTGAAATGGTTCTCTATTCCAGTTGGTTCTCGGGGTGAACATAAGGGTGGCGAACTCAGACTGGAGGCTACTACTGTCTCCACCACTCAACTGTGACTCTTTTGTACTGCGACCAGGTATAAGGATAATTATCAGACGCCACAATATTGACTAGAAGGCGCTTTAATTTACATTGGCAGTGCACAGTACAGCTTTACAATTGGCGTAGAACATATTGTATTAAGGCCCGAATATAGGGAGGCTTTAATAGAAGAATATTGGAGCCCAGTTCCAAGCGGCTCACCACTGTGTATTGGCGCCGTCGACACTCTGACGTTTTCGCACGTGAGCACTGTCGTGACCTCCCCGGGTCACGAGCGGAGTTCCTGGTGTTTGGCCCTCGGACGACGGAGTTGGTCAGCAAGGGGACGGCGTCTTAGCAGACCTAGAGGTACCCCAGCTGACGGTCCGATGAACAACAACGTCGGTTGCCCTGCCCTCGTTAAATATGTCAGCCTGCTCTCAATAACCTTCAAATTGTTGTCATAACACAGCTCGGCGCTTGCAGTTCCCCTGCTTGGCGATCGCTGCGGTGGTATACGTGACACTATGAATACCATCAGGATGAGATTAAATTAATGATATTGCATGTGATATTCCATAATAAAAAAAAACACGTATAATTAAACATCTTAGTCAAATTACTTGCTATATTTATGGGATCATGATTAAATGATTTGTTTAATACCGACCGACAATACACAGAACGCTGCTGCAATGGCGCCACCTACCACGCACTTCGAATACGTTGCTGTGGGTTTGCAAATACGCTTTTTACGAAATTATTCCAAATGTACCCATTCTGCAATACAAAAGAAAAAAAACACTTCCGGCAAGGACAAAATGACACTAAGATACCACACGTGTTACAAACACTGTTTCTAAGCCTTTCAACTAAATTACAACCGCCTATTCAGACTGCCCAACTACAAATTTACTAACAAGGTATATGTTACGTCCAGGTAGAGACGTGTGCTGCACTTTCCTACATACATTTTACCAATAAAATTATATGGTAACCACTTCCATAGTAGATATGAATCGACGGGAATATTGTACCCTAGTTCAGTGCTTAGGTCGCTGTGGGAATGTGGAATTTGATGTGCGCAATAAGGTCTCCCTTATAGCTCCGTCACTTCGACGTATCTCTTCTCAAAGATTGTTTCACATATGTCTGGTCCGTTTCCCTCGTGGAATGACAGCACGTTCTATGAATGTCTACAAAATTTTTAATTTTAGTTACACTTACTATTGCAATATATGTTGATTTAATAATAATGTAATATTGTGTACATCTTGGGCACCCTTCATTACTAAAGGTGAATCAGAAATAAGCCTGGAATACAGCCCGACTTAGTTCAAGAGAATAGGCCTACCTAACGATCAACTACAACGTTTATAAAATATTTTGTTCAAGTGCGAAATCCTGAAATAGAAAATATATTGCTTTTCACATTGCTGACAGACATATTAATCACATGTCAAACGATTACCTAACTTCTCTCATGCCTCTGGCAATTATAGTGCATTTTTTACACGCGAATGTAATGGTAGTTGCAGTGATTTCCTTTACGTACTGTTTTTTCTCTCCTACACATTCAACTTTTCTTGCATTTTGTTAATATTTTCATTTCCAACTGGGTTAAATATTTTTAGCTACGCTTCTAATAAATAGTGCCGTTAAAAAGAAAACCAAATTTTAATGGAAAGTTCTCGAGTACTTCAGCCTCTGCATCAATCTTATTATTAAATTATTTTTTTTTACTTCTCAAGAAGAAAAATGAGACTTTTGCTATTAAAGCAGGCATTTAATTTTAACGTGAGCTACAGTAAACACGCCGCAGTTTAACTTTTAACATGTATTTAGCCAGCAATGAGTCCAGCGATATGCATTAAATTATTACATTTCTGGACTGATTGTGGCCTTAAAATACGTTAGAAGTTCAACTACGATGCTTGTACTGCAGCACAAGATAAACATTATCCACGCTTTAATAGCAAATTTCATATATTTTTCTCACGATTTCATAAGAGCGGAACATAAAACAATCCAATGAGGTGGCTGATGCCTAATTGTAATGAATGTTAAGATCTTTACATACAGAAACATCTTGGAAATGTACATTTTTACAAGTATGCAGTTGCTAAGATACTTCCAGCTGTAACATTATGTTGTGACAAAGTTGACCTTAATTTGCGAGTATTAGGATACTATGGCTAATTGTTGCACGCCTAAGAAAATGTTTCTAATGTATCCAATTCATCACTATCATGCTTGGTAGATATATCACGCTGTACACCGTTTCACCTCCAATACTTTTTTATGTAGTAATACTATTATTTTTAATTATGTTGTAATGCTACTTAAAACATGAAAACCTTTTTGCAAATTTGGGTGAACTTCACCTGAATACATTCTAGACGATGTCTTAAAATACGAAACACATTTTATACACCAACTTGCTTTCGATATCAAATTATCTGAGAAAATAACCATTCATTGAAATATTTTCAAATATTTTAAATTTTATACCTAGGCCCCTATGTGATTTATGTAAGTTTTGTAAAAAATGAAACACGAAACAGTGAGGTATTAATTGGTTACTGAATAAATTTGTTAGTTCTGCCAACATAATAATTGTGAGTTCTTCACTTTTCACACAGAGCAAGAGACGGAAAAAAAAGGTAGATATAATGATAAAATATTTTTTTTCTTAAAATTTCCTTGTATGAAAAAGCTGCTTGACTGGTTTTAGACCAAAAAGAGCATATTTTCAACTCCCCTCTATAATACACAGGTTACTTAGTACCCTTTATTGTCGCTAGATGAAAACCTTGAAGACGTTGTGCTTGTGGCATTATCTTCAGTTCATAACTGACACTACCATGCTCTTCGATGTATCGTTACAGTGCTGCCACCTAGGAGCGAGATATGCAACCATTAAAATATGCGAACGGCGCAAAACTTAAACTTTTCTGCTACTGCACACTTGGACCGCCACTCAGCCTAAAAGTATTCAGCGTAAAGTCATTCAGCCTAAAAATACAACAATTCTCGTGTCATAGTAGTCAAGATCAAAATTTCGTTCAACCTAAAGTCATTCAGCCTAAAATTACTCAGCCTACAGTCATTCAGCCTAAAGTCGTACAGCCTAAAATTATTCAGCCTACAGTCATGCAGCCTAAAGTCATTTAGCCTAAAGTTATACAGCCTAAAATATATCCAGCCTAATTTTAGGTTGAAAAATTTTAGGCTGAGTGGCGTGTACCCCTTGCTTCGAACTAACGACTGACTTATTGAGTGCACCCTTTTTATTAAAATTCAGCCCCATAAAGTTTCAGGTGTAATCTCAGCGTAATTTCTTCTCTGCGGAAATTAATTAGCCTGCTTTCCTGATCTTCGATTTTAACTACAAATACATGCACTCATTTAAGTATTACCGGGGCGTAAATTAATGACATGGGAAACTCTACTATTTTGAAGCCTGGCGGCACGGTCGTAGAAAATTCGTGAAGTTTCTGGCTTGGTGTACCGTTCAGGAATGAGCCGCCTATCAAATTGCAGTTAACTCTTTTTACATTAGTCGACATAATGTTTATGGGCAATGGGGAAACATGTAGTGTATTATCTTTGTAAACTTTATGTTCAAAACTCAGCATGCCCTACCATGGTATCGTCCTTTGTAAAATCTACAGCTGCTGTACAAAACATTTCGCACTTGAGTGTATTTGCATTTCCGCGAAGGAGAAATGTGTGGTCAGGGCGTAGAGCACGTGATAAGTAATCTGAAATATCCTCCAGTTCATATGTACCTACAGGTAGTAATATTTCTTCAGAAGCAGAGTTTGCTTTCACGAAACGAAATACATTGTTTGCCACGTGAACTATTGGTATGGAACAGTATGTTTGAAAATCAACTAATGCAGCCGACCAATTACCTTTCAACCCTAACGGTGGAAAATGCCGCGTACTCAAATCTGAACTTTGCCCACTAAGTATCAACGTCATGGACATGACTTAATATCTCCTATTTCTCTCTCATATATAATGTAGTGCTCGCAGTATTGATTGCAAATAAATTTTAAACATAGATGACCACAATTCCATTTGTTGGCTCGTTGCTCATTATCATAATTGTAGGTTATTGTAGTATCTCTTCAATATTTAATAACTTCAGGTGGGGGACGCAAGTTTCCGAAACTATCGTAATATTTAGCATTGATACCAGCCTTTTTGTACGCAACCCAAAGCGTGCCGGAGCCGCTATCGTCATCTAAATTAATAATTTCACATTCGGTTTGTCTTGGCTTGAGTGACATTTTATCGCGCATGAAAATACCACGAAAGTAAGGTACTTTTAATTTACGGACAATTTTTTTTTTAATCCACGTTAGTGAGAGGCTTTCTGGGCAATGATTTGATGATTTTAATTTTCATCGCTTCTTTGTCATAGGGAATGGTCGAAGATAGAGCCCCTTCCCGTTTTTTGATTTGCCAATAGCAACAGCTTCTAGGTAGCGATTATGACGGACAGCTTCACCCAACTGTTTGCCGCGCGAACAATCCCAGAAATTCCACTAATCAACCTCCCTAGTGCCATGAGGGCAGATAAGATTAATGTTAGGGATCACCCTTCTTATTCCTCACAACTCTTCTAGGCTTTTTCGTCTTAGCCCTTTTTTATTGACTGTAAATTTCCTCCCCATTCCCCTTTTAATTTTCGACTTCATTATTTTAGATACACCTAAACGGCTAGGCGTTCCCCTAATTTACTATGGGATGATTTAGATATATTTTTTGCTTTGTCCGCGAGAATCGAGTCTGCCGCGTGTCTATCTGACAAATTATTACTGGCCGCGTATGCTATATCGTGTTCTTTACACGCATTATCTGGAGGATTTATTCCTACGTCGCCTCGTTTTATTCTTTTCTCAAGCTTTGTACCGGGCCGCAGAATCGATATCCGGGCAAGTGTGCTTCGAATTGTTAATGATTGCATTTACAGTACTACTACCACGCTTCTTCTTGATGTTACCTCTACAACTCATCTCACAACACTAAACCCAGTATGCATATAAGTGCACACTATATTCATTTTCCTTCAGAAACATGGAGGTCGTGAAAAAAGATACAACTCTACCGGTGCATATTTTTAAAGATAATGAACGAAAATTGCACGAATCACGACATGGAGAATTACTGCCCATACAGATCGATGCATCATGGCAGGGGCTTCTGGGTCTGGGAAATCGTGTGTGCTAATAAGTTTACTCGAAGAACCGAATGGTTTACGTTTAGAGAATGCATACATGTACTTAAAATAACTTCAACAGCCTAAATACCAACTTCTCGCACATGTACTTTAAGCAGATGACATGTTCCATATTTTCCTTGCAGTGACAATGATGATGTCGTGCCACCCGACAAGGCGAGACCAAACTCAATTTTCGTATTTGATGATGTAGCATGCAAAAAACAAGGCTGCATACAAGCATACTTTACAATGGGTCGCCATGAAGGTGTTGATGCGCTGTGCCTCTGTCAAACTTATTCATGTGCCCCAAAGCAGCTGGTTCACGTTAATTGTAAAATGCTTGTCATATTTCGCATGGATGATACAAACTTACATCATGTTTACGCAGATCATGTCAACACTGATATGACATTTGACAAGTTCAAAGATGTTTGCGCTTTATGCTGGAATGAAACTTACAGATTTCTCGTCATAGTAAAAGATAAGCCACTATTTAATGGTCGTAATCGTCGTGGCTTTGATCAGTATATAATCATACGACAGTAAGGTATGAGCTTCGTGATATCAAAGTTTGGCCATAGTGGCTTAAAGCGGCGAGACGATTTAGAGTCTACGTCCGACGGTAATTGCAGCACAAATGGTAAACATATCAAATATTTTGGCACGCCAAAATGGAGCACGGATGCTGTTAATAAGGCTTATGTTCAGACTGCAAATGAAAACTGTGTTACAGCCATATTAACAGCATTGGAAAAAAAAATAAAATAGAAACAATTTTTAGTAATTAAATGCTATCGACGTCAAACTTAAAGTAGTAGAAGATTATGTGTCTACAATAAAAAAACTGTGGATGACAGTAAGGACATGCAAGGGAACATATTAACACGACTAATTAAAGTGAAGAGTGGTATTGATGTTATCCCCACATGGCTGACACCTACATCGCTGCAACCTGTTAGTGCAAAAGATACAGTCACTAACAAACCACCATCGCAGAGACAACCGTCGCGCAAACCTGTCAACAAGCCGGGCATGTTTGTCACACCAAGGTGAACCTGTCATAATAGTTGATGGTGGAGCCATTCCAGGGACAAGAGGACTAATATAAAAACTCTGCCCTCTTTTGTTTTATACATAGTATATTGTCGAACATTGCAGAGGACTTGCATCGTGCCATGGGCAATATACACGCAAAATATTTTCTTGCGAAGCGAGCGCGAATGGAACAAGATGCAGCAATGGAAGAAATATTCGCGCCAATCGCATCAAGACTCGAAAAGCTGCAACCAGCTGAAATAACACCTCAAGATTCAACAGTTAAAGAAGAGGAAACAAACATTTTCAAACGAGCACGAGATGTTGAAGATGATGATGATGATGATGATGATGATGATGATGATGATGATGATGATGATGATGATAACGACATTGGTCAGAAAGACAAAAAATTTTCACGAGCAGCCTCCATGCATAATTATCTGAAGGAATACTCTCCGAGATTTAATGACAGAATTTACGGTGCTTACCAACTGAATAAGAAATGGTACTTGGGAAACAAACAGTTATTTTTCCAGTCTGATGTTGTCATACATATCGGGACTGAATTAATACGACGTGTTGTAGGACTGGGCGAATTGCTTTTTAAATTACAACCCCGCAAGTATTCGAAAGCTTCATTGCATCAGTACAAATAAATGTTGGAAATATCAAATGCGTATTATAAAAATAACAGTTTGCTAAGCAATGCATATAAGGATGTACTACATCCAAAATTTGCTATTTTATCAGATTTTTTCCCCAATGTAGGTGGTGGTGATGTAAGCACTGGGTTGGGACTGGACAAGAATAAATTTGTGACTAATACACATTCTGAATATGTTTATTGGGACAATGCAAATGAACTTGTGGACAAATTGCGTCTGCTAATTGCATCTCGTCAGGACGGCAATCTTTCTCATGCGAATGAAATACCAAATATATTGGAAGAGTTGGGTGAATCGCATTATATACGACGAGTCGTTGTGAAATAGTTGGAGAATTACACAGGCCGGCCATATGTCACTACCCGAGGAGGAAAGTAATTGTGTATGGATTGAGAGACCTATACCAATGTGACTTGGTGGAAATAATACCTTATGCAAGAGTAAACAATGGGTACAAATACATGCCTACCTGCATACACTGTTTCAGCAAACATGCTTGGGCCGTACCGGTAAAAACCAAAAGTGCAAAGGATGTAGTCACTGCAATGATGGTCATTTTGAAGGATAAAGGTGCCCCGGCATACGTACAGTCAGATATAGGAAAGGAATTTTACAATGCAGCATTTCGCACCCTAATGACGAAACATAAGTTTAACCATTATTCAACATTTTCGGGCATTAAAGCATCTATTGTCGAACGTACTTTGAAATCAATGATGTTTAAACGATTCTCTGCTCAGGGAACGTACAAATGGACTAAAATTCTACCCGACCTAGTAGCCACATATAATCGCACACGACATGGTATTACTGGAATGCGCCCTGTCAACGTTACAAAGAAAAATAGTGACCTCTTATGGCAAACTGTTTACAAAAATGGGAAGAAAATCAGTATACTCAAACTTAAGGCATGTGTTGGCGATTTTGTACACATTTCTAGAATAAAAGGTACTTACTCCGTTGGCCTGGCGGAGAGTTGAAGCTGGTGTGACTGGCTGGAGAGCATGGAGAGTCGAAGCAGGCAAGAGCCCCGCTCCTGAACCTTGGACTGCAGGCACGACGCGGGAAGCCATGGCGTCACGCTGCATAACGTCAGACTGCAACATAAAAAAATGTCATGTACACACCTCGTCATTATTTCAAACACATTGCTGAAAAAAGGTGACAAGCATTTTGTAAACATATATACGTACACATCCAGCAAGTTCATACACGATCACTCACATACATTCGCACAAATACACACACCAGCTGATCTAGTTCAAACTCAACCTCACACAAACGTACATGCATTCACACATACATTCGCACAAATACACACACACACCAACACAGACAGCAGATGAACAATTTCAAACTCGATCTCACACACACACACACCAGATGAGCAAGTTAATACCCATTCACTTATACATGTATTCACACAAATACGCCAACACAGACAGCAGAGCAAGTTCAAACTCGAACTCACACATACACACTCATACATGCGCATGTTAATTCACACACACCAATGCAGTCAGAGCAAGTTCAAACTCGATCTCGCAGACACATCAGATGAACAAGTTAATACTCGTTCACATATACACATATTATACATGCGTGTATTAACTATGTATATGTGGTCTAAGGTCAGAGAAAAAAAAATTTGTCACTGTTGAAAACTCAGCTGTAATACACGTGTGATAACTCACCAAAAGAGTTGACGAAGGTGGAGTTTAACTCGGGACCATAGACTCCACGACAATGGAACCCTGGACGTCGACGGACCCCTGGCTCGTCCCACGAAGGCGCGCTGTGACATACAGGAACGATATGATTAAATTAAGGTAACTACGATTACAAGCACTAAAGGAAAAAAACTATGTAATTATTTTTCTCTTACCGGAAGTAGAAAATAGAGAGTGCAGTACCCAGGAAGGCAGAAGGCTCAACAGTTTTCTCTCTACGGAGCTCAACGAAACCGGAACTCGACGCAGAGAAGAGGAACTGGAGACTGAAACATACAGGTACATAATGAAATACTGTATATGTACATCATAATTCACGAGTAAAACCGTAACGATTTGCAAGTACCGGAAATCACAGAAGGAACTGAAGGCTCTACAGTTGCCTGTCCACGAAGATCGACAAAAATTGGTTCTCGACGTGGTCGAATTTAACTGGAGACTATAAAAACAAATAATTTTTACATGTCCTTTTATTTCTCACATAACACATATTAAATGAGCGTACATGATTTTAGACTTAGTAATGTAAATGTATATGTCAGCAATAAGAAAATTTAATTTTTGATTACCGTTTGTTAAGGGTCCTCCCTGAATAGACTACATTTGAGTGCTGACATACAGTAATAATAAATAAAAGTATTACTGTCCTACATGGTTCAGTTATTGTTTTGGATATGAATCACTCGTATTATACTCTCAGTTTGTGAAAAAAAGAGACACTACTCTTAGTAACATTTCTCTAAAAGGAGGAAAGCTGGATAGATATAAATTGCACCATGTTTAAAAATACTGACGAACGTAACACCGTTTTGGAAACTAAATAGTGCAATATGTTTCAAGTATTTCACTAACTATACAGAAATACAAATGGATTTACTAGTCCAGAGTAATCGTGTTTAGATAATGAACTACAAACGCACGAAAATGTATATGGAAGTAGTTTTATTACGATTAACAAACTGCACATGTGATGAAGGCTAGTGTAGCGACAGTTACATAAGAGACTCTCAGCTGGGACGTTATCATCACGTACGAGTGACGCAGCTGTCGCGCACACGTCTCGTACATAGACAAGGACGTACAGCAAGGCCGAGCGTGCTTTCTAACCAACGTTATAGCTCTGCTCGATGTGGAGAAAAAATGTAACTTACCTTAATAAATAGAGCAGAAATGAAGTACGAAAGCGCTGGTAGACCCTATAAGACCTCGAGAACACCAGATGAAGCTGTCGCAGGAAAAAGTGAAGTGTGCTCCATCGTCTTATATAGTATAGCACATCGTGTGTATTCTTCCGCGAAAAGATTGTATTCGCAGAGAAGTGAAAATTTCTCCTTTATTTATCTATAAAATTATAAATTTTTAAGTAATGTAAAAGATATACAATTTTGTGACTTACTTGTAAATATTTATATTATTTGTTAATTAATATTTTCAAATAAATTAATCAATAACCAATAAATATTATTTTAAAAATCCCCCCTTCTCGTTGATCCCACCTACAGCGTTTCCTTCAATTCCCCCCTCCCCTATCAGGGGACCAATCCGCTCCGTGCATGCATTTGTGGGCGAGGCACACAGTGAAAAGGAACAGAGTGCATTTGCTCTCTCACTCCTTTATTCATTTACAGACACCCTTCTAGAGGTTAGCAATGTTAATTAAATTATGAGAAGATTCTGCTACCTTTGTTGGCACGTGTCTAGATAGAGAGAGTAAGTACATCTTCTGTCTCTCGCTACATGACCTTGACAATTTTTCATCTCCCCTGCACGACGATACACTGTACTTTGCAAATACAGGCACGGTAATGAAGAGAGATGTAAAATGTATTTCCCTCTCTCTCGACTTGGCCTTGGCAATTCTCAAACACCTTTATATGAGGCTAGGTTTTTTCATACCCTCACTATTCCCCGCCTCTACATGCCAGCCTCCCGACTGCTCAGGTGATACTGTAGCAGCAGCCGAGAGGACAAGGTCCAAATCCAGTCGCAGGTAGAATAAAAT
This sequence comes from Medauroidea extradentata, assembly GCA_003012365.1. NCBI lineage: Eukaryota > Metazoa > Arthropoda > Insecta > Phasmatodea > Phasmatidae > Medauroidea > Medauroidea extradentata. The sequence continues at coordinate 12,164 of PNEQ01032156.1, forward strand.
ATGTACCGTGTACACTCTGTTCTCAACACAGAGATCTCTATGTTTCATTATTAAAATTTGATTATGAATATTTTATATATAATAATAACTCACCAATCAATTTTCAAAGAAGATATAATTTATTACAGACTAAAATTACATATAATTTTTAACTAAACATTTTATACATCAGTAATCTATTTCAGTATTGATTCATATACATGAATTACTAGTCTTTGTATTTCTAGTTGGCTTTGCAAACGTGATATTTTTTTGGTCACAGCATCTGGAACATTGACGTCTGCTGTCATGGGGCGTCGCAGCTTGCGTGGTCTGGGTTCGCGCACTGTATCTTCTTTCGGTCTAGTAGAACAGGCAGCGACACGACATTGATACCGTTTTCGGTGTTTGAGGGTCTGGGTGGCAGCTTCACACGATGATTGAGGCAAATAGTCTATTGATGGATGATCTCCACACGATTCGTCAACACAGTCCGGAGCATGTATCTCTGTGCTTGTGAAGGCTTGTGGTGGTGGATAAGTGGTGTTTTCTTCTTGATTTGTAGCAAATTGGATCACTTGATCCACGGTAGCTGGAAGTGACGTATCACATATCATGTAGTGTACCACACATTTTCCTGGCATACAGCACGTAATTTGTTGTTGAGTCCGTTCGTATGATGTTGGAAACGGAGAAAATAACCAATGTTCGTTTCCGTCACACTCTTCCTCGTACGTGCGCAGAAAACCAGAGTCCCAGAACGAATACAAGATGCGCCCATCTCCCGGACTGACACTTATGTATGTATTTAACGGGTGAAATGGAGTCATCTCGTTCGCTCGACTTCTCGTCTTCGACTGAATATTTGCTGATTACCGGATATTTATATACTCGAGTACTGATGATGTCATTACTCCCACAATTGCGCAAAGCCACGTAAAATGCGTTCGATCCAGCAGCTAATACGACCCATGCATCTGCATTGACACGTTGCGTCTTCCGAATCGGGATGACATGGGTTCATGTCAGACACTTGTTCTGGGCGGGAAACAGTGGGCTATGCAATCACTATAACGATACCGGTGGTACTATATTCTTGAGCCACATTGTGCAATAATATGTACAGAATGAATTTATTCGCTTAGTATAGCGTTGTTTTTTTGCTCTTCTCGTCCAGGAGTTTCCACAAGTACGGGGGACGGAAGGTTTGGGTTCGGGTCCCGCCACCATCTTCATAAGTCACTCCGATTTCTTTAATCACGAATCCGTTTGGCTCTGGAAACCTTGTATATTACAGTACATTATGTTAGTGACTGATGTTCCATCCTTTGAACACTATGTATTTATATGTTCCTAGTTGACTAATTTTACCAAGCCCGAGAAAAGTTGTAGTTCACTATTCTATCGTGTATAATAAGGCAGTAAGCAGCCGTGTTTTGTGGGACGTTCTCCTTGCAAATAATTTCAATCCTGCAATCAACCATAATGTTTTGAACTCGCTCGTTTCTTTTCGACGTGTCAAAAACCAACAAAGGTGCCATATCTCGATATTTTTGCGGTTACAGTATCGGACATGATTCTCGCCCATAGTACGCTGTTTGAAACTGAGAATACAAATAGTATGGCAGCATGTATCATTCCTGGTCAAACGATGCATTCAAGTCAACATATAGGTAACTTTCGCTGTTCAAAAAGATTTTTACGTTCTCAACCTTACAATGGTCGAAAGTTAATTTATCGGCTTTAATTTGGTGTTGTTTGTCGGTCTGAAGTGCGAGTATGACATAACGTGGTTTTTCAGTGCTCGATTAAGTTTTTACGACCCAGTGATTACGTCTGTTTGTGGCTAGAGAGGGACATGTGAAGAGACTCCAGCTTCTGAATGCAATATCGATAACTTTCTCTTTCTTGACATAGTTAAGGAGCCTGAACCTCTCGCGTGTGTTGGGTGTAACATGTGGGACGAACCAGTCTAATGTAGTTACTGTCACTGCAGCTGGGTCTGGAATGTCACCATCCCCTAAAACAGCATCGACGTGGGATTTAGCAAACACCAGGACAAGTTCTTGTCTTGCCCCTATAATTATTTTGTTATAGTCCCCAGCGAATCCAAACAACATGGAGAGCGGAATGCAAACTTCGAATTTTCCATTTTCGTATACAGGTACCTTATAGTTATCGCCTAGACCCCAACCGGTCATTTCGACTGAGGCATGATTGTTGGGTGTAAGTGAGAGGTAGTTTTTTATCGTGGCATTTATGCCAAAGTCCCTCGTTTCATCGATAGCCACGCCGTTAAACTCGTAAATAATATGCTCAAATAGGTAAAGTATACCGTTGCGAACAAACTTTGTGGTAGTAGGGTGAGTCCCGTCGGCCTTGGTAAGCTAGCCTCGTACACGCAAAAATGATTGGCAAAGAAGAATGTAGATATCCTAGCGTTGTATTGGAATGCGAACTTCTCTCCAGGGCGCGAACAGGCCCCCAGATACGGTTGGTAGCAATGGAATTCTTGTTTTTCAATTTGGTCGTCAAATTCAGCTCGTCGTGCTACGTCGAGAATATCGTCTGCCATTGCGATTCACTTTGTAGCCTTGCACACTGAGAAACTTGACGTTAGTAGCTGTTAGCGCACCGATGGTTTGCGACCAAATGATTCTGGGTTCGATGGGTCGCTTACGTATATTAACTTTTCTTGCGAACTTTAGGTCCATATTTTCAAATGTAGTCGTAGAGTGATTTCTTCGTTTCTGTAATTTATTAGTTTGTCATTTTGGTCAACCACTGACACAGTAACTTCTTGAACGCTCTTTGCCACGACCGGAATATAAATGATACTTTGGGGTACTTCCACGATTTTATATCCAGGTCCAACGATGGGTAAAAACTCGTATATCGAGCTGCTAGGTTTTACGTTCACGTAGCTGCTACATGCCAAATTACAATTTATATGTATCACATTTACTGCCATAATGTTGACTGGTTGCGAAGACACGTGCGTTTGTCCTGCTTCGTATACTCTGGGTTCGAGCCCAAGCATTGTGCCAATAGTATCCTGTTTTGTAAAGTCTATTTTTCACTGCAGGATATTAACACCTTCAAGGTGTTTGGATTTCCGCCCTGTTCGAAAGCTATGTTTACCGGTAGAGACTTCTTGATGAAATTAGCTATGTCTGCTAATTCGTAAGCTCCGGTAGTAATGTTGATTTCCTCCGTTTCAGACGTACCTTTCGGTACATAACGGAAAAATGAATTTTTATTTTGTTCGATATTAGCCACAGAATTGTAAGTTTGGAAATCAACGAGACCGATGCTCCAGTCTCCTTCTAGTTCCAGAGATGGGTAAAATGTAGCTCTCAGTTCAGAGGTATTACCACTCATAATGATTGACACAGACATACTGACGAAAAGTACTAGGCGCTACTTGTTTTATATTTTAAGCTAAATTCGCTTTTCATTATTTTTTGCTAGGTATGAAAGGCACAAATGTCCGCAATTCCATGAGTTTGGTGATTGCTCTGTTTCATAGTTGTATGTCAGTAAAATGTTTTAAGGTACTTGCGCAGTTCGGGCAGTGGCCGCAAATTGCCGAAACTGTCGTAATATTCAGCTCTTCTCCCACACTTTTGTATGCTACCTTGTGTGTGTCGGGACCATCTGAAGTATCCTTGTTTATTATACCACATTCGTTTTGTTTGGGTTTTGAAGGTAGTTTATTACGCATATACACTCCCCTAAAGTTTTGTAATTTTAGTTTGTTTTGAAATTTTGGAAAATTTTGGTAATTTGACACTCAAGGTCAAGGTCAAGGTTAAAGGTCAAGGACAAGGTCACGGTTAAAAGTCAAGGTCATCCAACATGGCAGCCGGGGCCGTGATGTCACAACATGGCGGGTGGTGCCTCACTTGGGTGGGTGCTTCACACCGGTTCGATGTGCCAGAATCGGCATAATCATACTACTGGCGCGGTCTCTCGGGATCGAAATCGAAAGGTAACGATAGACTTCTCGAGAAACTTAGAATAAAGTCCCAGGCCAAATATGCGTTTTAATAACTTACTATTGGTTTTATTCATACCTAAGTGAATGATTGAATTCAGCCACTGAGCGACGCTAGGGCTGCCTGCCGCAGTGCGGCAGTGCACACACCATTTGCTTAGTCTCTCAGTGATAGCAACAGTGCCCAGTTGTGTTCTCGCGTAAGAGAGCTTTCACCGAAGTTTTAACAGATTGACTTAGCTCACCGACCGAAACCTTTTTTTTTTATCGCTCCCTCACGCACACTGTTTATCGTTAAAATTGTACGTCTTAATTTTCTTGATAAGTCACAAACTTAAAACGTAGCCATCAGCATAGGCATTGTGGTTTTATCACCCAGTGTTGGACTGCCACAAGCCTGTATTCTCTAGAACATGTTATTAATTTATACTTAACGTATAATTGAAACTTTAATAGGTTTCACGATAGAGCGACGAGCATCAGCCAATCAGAGCCGTGATGCTAGCAAGGGTCGTCAAGATCATAGCAGGAGCAGCATACATTGAATTTGATGATCGTCGCATGAGTCTAAATACAACGAAGAAAAACATTAGTTTACATTTTAAGTTTATTGCAACTATTTTCAGGTCAGAACAAAGTTAAAATATAATTTATGCTGTTAAAATTATATTAAGACGCCAGCATTTGTGTAAATGGATGTAATTTATTAGGTAAATTCGTTGAAGAAACATTGATGTATTTGTCTTACTTTATTTTTCGGTAGAAAATATAACCTCTGCTTTCTGTTCAAAATTTAATTATTTAAATTGATGTGAGCATAAGTAGACTATAATTCCTTTATATTTCGTTATCGTTTCTTCAAAAAACTTTTACTAAGTTATGTCTCTAAGTAAAAGATGGCAGTAAAATTCAAGTCGCCAGCGGCCGGCAATATTTCATCGCTCTATGATGAACCCATGGCAGGAATTATTAGTTATCGGCAAGCGTCGGGTGTATCATGCCACTGTATCGTGAAAACAGCTTTAAGCAATTATCCTCCTATTGCGTCTGATTGCTTAGAACAACCGATAAACAGCTTGCGACTAGTGAACTCTTCTTGTATCATTTCGGAGGTCGAGTAAATCACTACGATCTATAGCATACCATATTTTCTGTTATGTGTGTGTGCGTGTGTGTATTTGTACGTGGTTGTGTGTGGTTGAGTGAGTGTTTGTGTGTGTGTGAGTGTGTGTGTTATGTTCTTGGTCTGCGGGCTTATGATGGACCACCACCGCAAAGTTCGTGCGCAAACCACTCTTAACGTCGAGTTTACTTCGAAAGTGACGTGTACTCCAAGTTGCGTTTGAACTCGCGAGCTCGGATGCAAAGACGAAGAAGAAATACTGAAGTAAATTGCGTGGCTATGGGAGGACGCGTGAAGTAACAAGATCTTTGCATTGCTAATCAAAATAATCAACTAAACTTTGTCATTAATAAAATCATAATCGTAGAATCCCAACAAATTTTTTTTCGGTTAAGCGTTTGTTAGTTTGAAATTGTCTATCTAAATTGTGCAGCTGGCCACAATTAGCAGTGAAAACAAACTTCAGAGGGTAAAGACGCAGCTTAACTCCCTGCACGGCGTGCGTATTCAAGCGGATAAAATAATCTCTCTTTCATTTCTAAAATACTGCTGTTTGATGTATTAGGTTAGGTTAGGTTTGTTTATGCGCTTCTCGCCATCTTCCGCACTATAACTCGCTCAAAATGATAAGTAATGACCATATTTGAATACCATTTCAAATGCTGTAAAATTATTGGTATTATGTAAACTGTTATATTTTACTATTCCCAACTTTTGATTTTCAAATCACATGTTACCAAGAAACAGCAATAAATTTCTGTTTCGCAACATTAAGAAAGTGCATTATTTGTTACTATTGTTGTGTGGGTATCGTTGGCATGACAATGCAACTGAATTGAACTTAAGTTTTTGAAAAGTGTGTCGTGTGTTATTCAATGTTGAATAAGTGATTCAAATTTTAATACACATGCACATGTTACGTTCTCATAACTACAATAATGTGTCTTGAAATTAAGAGTCGATGCACAGTAACCCTCATTATGTAGATGTCAACTCGCAGGTTATTATATCTAAGACAACTACTGATTATTGCAATTGTTCAACTCCCATGTATTTAATGAGTAGGTACTGCTGATAACATTTATCAGCTTGAACATTGTACAGCAAGCCTATGTAAGTAAAACCACGTGGCAATATTTACTAGCAGTAGAAACAAACAAGTAGGCTGAAAATAGAAATTAAGAAGGGCTGTTTTGAATCCTTACTTTGTCATATACTGCCTATACAATACAGGATAATTCAAAACTGGTGTTACGATAATACTATGTAGGCCTGCTCCTACTATTACGTAGCCATTGGGGCACATTCACGGATCCACAACTGCATATGCTGTTTCTGTTGCCGTTACATTTTGAGCAGCCTGAACGTGAGTAGCAGCAGCAAGGACGCAAAAGTATAACTCATATTGCTGTGAACAATCTGTCATTTATAGATGTCCAAGTATTATTAGGCGTGTCAATTAATGTACAGAAAATGTACAACCCATATTGCTGTATAGTTTTTTATCACTGTTTGCGCAAAATCAGCTGTTAATTCTCATGATTTAGTGCAAATATTCTATTAACAAAGTAGTCTATTCCACTGCAACATACACGCAGGTGTAAATTTGTCATTACACACATGGTCATGTAAGACCCTGACTGCATCTCTCAATTGCGACATAGACACCATTAGGGCGACGTCACGTAAGACCACTGGCTCCAAGCAAACTCCTAGTAACATCGCTTGAGGAGTATGGAAAGTTAAGATGTCGAGCGAACAATTGGAATACTCAATCATTAGTATAATCTGTACCAGGCCTACTTATAATTCTATGGGACTTGTAAGTCGAATATAATATGTAGGAGACCAGGGCAAAATGATAATCAGGGGCAGAACGTTCACCCCTGGTTTTAAAACGAGTAGGTGCTGCTATCTAGCGGATAGCGTACATACCACTTGTTTTCATAGATAAGCACAGTTGTGAGAAGCTTTGTGCGTATCGGATTAACCATGCGACTGTAGGAGACAGAAAAACGTTATATTGGTGACCTGATCTAAGATAAGCATACATGTAAGTAATTTTTGGTTCTTAGCTTACTTGCTTAATATTTTATTGACTAGTTTTGTCAAAACACGCATGAAATATAGATTAAATATATTAGTACGAACGGAAAATCTTTGACGGTTGAAAGTAGATATCCGAATTAAACAAAATGTCGCACTTGGGGTAAAATTATGCCACAGAGGGATCAATTTACCCCGCAGGGATTGTTTTGCCCCTGACAATAAAAATTGCTAATTGTGTGTTGATTATCTGTCTCGTGTGTATACAAAACAGATCAGTCAAAAGCTACTTGAACATTGATAATCAGTGCCTATTTTTAGAAATGAAATATTGTGTTTTGTTAATGAAAGTACATTACTAAAAATATTACACTGAATTATTATGGCTACGATTAATCAAAAGCTACACGATTTTAACATTGTATAATTTGACATGTGTTTTAGCTTGTTTGCTTTAATCACAGTTTTGTTGGGGTGAGTTTTCGAAACTGTCTTTTAGTGAACAAAGTAGGCCAAGTACACCCTTGCAATAAAATTTTGCGAAATTATTTAAAACTATATGCCTCTTAAATTGTGTTCTTATAACTGTACCACGTTTATCATTACAGAATTTCTGTTTTTCATTAACTTTATGGCTATTTTCATAACACACTTAAAATGTAATTAATATATTACATACATTTTGTTTACATGATTACAAAATGGTGCGTATGTACAAACGTAAAACTACTTGCCAAAGCTGGGGAAGTGAAGCATGTCAAGTGCCATTGAAGCAGTACGAAATGGTATGGCTGTAAAGACAGTAAGCAAGAGATTTGGTGTCCTTAGGAAGTGGCTGAAGTGCGAACAATAGGTAAAAACTTTGACGCATTATCAAATAAAATATTGTAAGGTAGGTTTTGACAAGTGTTCAGTGAAGAACAAGAATAAGAGTTATTAAGTCACATACTTCAGATTGAAAACCGAATATGTGATGTGACTACACGTGATGTGCGCAAGTTAGCATTTCAGCTGGCAGAAAGAAATGACATTGCACACCCATTCAACCATGAAGAGGGCCTTGCAGGAGAAGACTCATTACTTGGTTTCCGACGTTGCCATCCAGAAATATAATTGAGCGTTCTTGAATCTACATCTGCTGGAAGAGCATGTGCTTTCAATCGCCCAGTGATGGAGAAATTCTTTCAACTCCTAGGGGATGTAAACTCAGAGAGACGTTTTTCACCTCATAGAATTTTCAACGTCGATGAAATATCTATCGGAATGTTCCAAGTAGAAATTCTGCAGTGCCGGCTCAGAGAGGGAGGCGGCAAATTGGTAGGATTGTATCTGCTAAGAGAGGCGAGTCATCAACCGCTTTTGTGTATGCTAGCGGGGTGGTCATATTCCTCCAATGATCATCTTCCCCCGTCAACGAATGAAGGCAGAACTGACTAATGGAGCTCCTTCAGGTTCAGTATTCGCATGTAATAGCTCTGGGTGGTTTATTTTTGGTGTGATTTTTTCTTAGTTTTATCATTTTGTTCACCATACAAAACCAAAATGTGATGATCCGGTGCTTTTGATATGAAATGGTCATTTGAGTCACACAAAGAACCTGGGTGTAATAGAACAAGCGGAAAAATATTTTGTAACAATAATTATTTACCACCTCAATGCACACATACGCTTCAACCCCTCGATGTGGCAGTAGTATTTCCACTGAGTGAGTACTATATTGTTGTCCTTCAGAAATGGTTGAACAACCATCCGGGTCAAGTTGTAACCCTATATCAAATAAGTAAATTGTTCGGTGTGGAATTTTTGAGAGCATGTACACCTGTAAATACCTTAAATGGTTTTCAGAAGTGTGGAATATATCCATACGACCCTGATGTGTTCCAAGACTGTGACTCTGTACCTGTAGAAACCACACCACGCGATACACCAACGTCTACTTCACCTGTTGCTCGTCCTGAGACTGCTTCTACAAGTTGTTTGCAGGAGCATGACATTGCAAGCACAAACACAGCAGGTTGGCATCCACATAATGTTGTTGATGTCCCCACATCGATCCTTAATAAAGGCATGAGTGAAAAACATGCTAATGTGTCGAAAGTTAATTCTGTAAATAATGAAGATCAGCCAGGTTCAAGCAGTTGCCAACATCCTTCAGTATTTACAAATTCGCCTCCTGGGGTTATCTGTCCTGTTTCCAAAATCTGCAGCCTAATGTGTAACACCACAATAAGACGAAAACGCGATGCTACAGCAATATTGACGAGGATTCCCTACAAGAATATGTTATTATTAGAAAAGAAGGCGAAGGAAGGTTAAGAACAAAAGTGAAAGCTAAAAATACTAGGTCTAGTAAGCTACAGACTAAATCAGTTTTGAAGAATAATAGTAAGAGTGTCTTCTTAAAAATGTCCCTAGTAAGGATAACATGGATATACCATATGAAAATTACGGAAAGGATGGTGATCCCGACGATCCACTACGCATTTACTGCACTGAGGCATGTCTTCAATCGTAGCAGGTGAGCCCTGGGTGAAGTAACAATATTGCAAACAGTGGGCTCGTGGGAATTGTGCGGGAATTGACGAAGGTGAAACAGATTTATATTGCGATTATTACAGTCATTAAAAAGATAATGTGAGTAACACACTATTTGATTTGAAATAAAACCAGTTTTCAAAATTAACGTAAATTAAAAAATATATGTATATATTATCGACATCGTTTTTTGACTCTTACCGCAAAGTACTAGGTAGATGCCCTTAGAATACTCTGATCATTCGGGATCGTGATCAAACATGGAAACAATGGTAAATAACAAAAAATTATTTAAATATCAGGGGGCAAAGAAGGGTTAAGAAAGGTAAATAAAAGGGGTTAAATCCTACACCAGAAGTAGGTTTCATAAAATAGATCCGTTCTACACTCAGTCTTACTGAGTTCTACAATTAAACCAAATTAATTCAGGGAGAGGGGGTGACTGTAGCTGTATGTCGTCAGATGTTCCACTTCCTCCTTACTTAACCTAAAAACAAATTCATTCTAAACCTTATTCAATACTCACTTGGCTTTACTGCGAGAGGAAAATAAACTATTTTCAGGAGAGTCCCAGTATACTCAAATTGTAAACATAGTCAAAAATAAGGGCACACAATAAATACAAATAAAACAACATTTTAATTTAAAACTAGAAATGTAAATGTTCTTATCAAAACAAAACAAATTTGAAATGAATCTAACATTAGATGTGTGCCTTCTCCTGAAAACAAAAATAATTAGAGGTAGGTCCAAGTAACCTACCCTCCCTACAAAAACTACTATGTCTTCAAATTTCTAAAGTGAACCAAACTGAAGACAGACAAACAAAAAATAATAAGTTAGTAGATTCATAATATCTCAAACAAATAACTAGTAACCTGGGATGATCTTAAAAATTTATAAGTTAAAACATTAATAGGTATAGGGGAATAGAAAAGTAAATCCGAGCCAGCTGGCATAGGTGCATACTTCGAAAAAAAAAATAAATACTGGAAATGACTAAGAAAACAAAACGGACTGCTTGGCTAACCTAAAAAAATTAAGATAACTCAGTAAATGGTTGTGTCCACATTTTTTTCTTTCAACCAACAATTTATCTTTTGTTTTTCTATTGAAACCGGAGTATGACTCTTTGCACACAAACTACTTCATATTTTTGCTACACAAAAGCGGACCCGATCGAGAAATAAGTTATGTCACATAACGTGAAAATAGACAGAGACATAATTACCTTAATTCTGAAGAACAGGAGTGACTCTATCGCCCGGCTTCTGCAGCCAGACTCCCCTCTAACCTAACCTGGCTGTCTATTTTAAAAACCTCGCCTCCAGCGGGCGACCTACTTACCCTACCTTAATTACCGTGTTATATTAAACAAAACACTTTAAAGATTTTTTCTTTAAATAGGCGTATTTGTACTTAGTTTGGTTTCTTTTTCCGTCGCTTCCTCCCTTGGGCCCGCGTCATGTTTCCGAACATTCTCTTCCGTAGCTCGCTGACCACTCTCCTCCCCATGGCCTTGCGGTTCCAAAAAAAAATTAAAAAAACATGGTCGCAGCGCACACCCCCTCTCTCCATTCACCCCTCTCCCTGCCCAGCACTCCTCTACCATTTCGCTCTCGTGCCCCAAAAAGCCAAGGTTATCACACGCCTTGTGCTCGTTGAAAACGATGTATCAGCTCAAACTAGCCTCGTGCAGTCCAGGGAGTAAACGACAGAAGACAAAGGGGGGAAGCAAATGACAGCTTTTTCATCACCTGTCAATTGCAAAACTCAGTGTGTGCTCGTCCCCCATTAAGTTGAGCAATCAAAGGACGCTTGGAAACGCATCAAGTACCATCCCCCTACCCATTATCTCCATGTTTACCGCTGGCGTGCACTGTGTTTCTAAACTACAGACACCATCCGTCCTAGCTGGCAAAACAAAAAGTATCAACGGACATGCCAACCTACTTTGCTGCACGAACATGATGCAATACTACTGCCCCAAAGAGCGAACCTAACTGACGGCCTAGGCACGAGGCCACAATTTAAAGAAAATTAATTTCCTAAAAAAAAATAACTGAATTATCCATTAAAATGTGTCAACATAAGCATATGAAAAAAAAACACCATTTTAACAAGGAAATTTAAAGATCAAATTTTACTACCGCGACATTATCCCACCCATACAAAATTTGTGGACCCCAGAAATGAAACAAGTGCTCTTACAAACACATAGATAGAGACATTCTTTAACAGTTATTGGGGTTCACAAAGATAGTACGAAATGGTCTATATTTCGTTGTGGTCCAATTTCAATATCAAAATTTCATTCAAGATTTGTGTACATTAGTTTATTACAATTCTGGTGACGATTCATGTCACTAAGTGTTCAGATAGCTAGCACATTTACAACAATGGAATAAGGTTCCCAGTTAGGGCAAATTTGACTTGCTGTGCTGGCATGCTAAAAGGTTTCATGATGTCCAGGAGATACCACGGCTACTTGAGGTGGTGTATGTAGCTAACAGGCTTTTTCATGGTGGACTTCATGTATCAGCCAGCCACCACACTGCCAGCCCCTCCAACCCTCACTGGACCATGAACACTGAAAACGAAGTCAAACAGCATCAACATCTCTTTACACACACTACAAACTTGTACTCATAAGACAACAAAAAAATGCATAAACATTAAAGGATAGTTATTAGATTATTAACAAAAAAGGAGTTTCTCTCCTGTTTTTCAATTTCGCTGATATGTCGTGGGAGAAGCACCGGTACCCCAAATGGATCTGATCCACAATCACCTGACTAGTACCTCCCATCCTGTACAAAACTGAAAATGCGCAACATACATAAACCCACTAACACGATTTCAAAAAAAAAAAAAACTTACATTTACATAAAACAGAGACTCAGGCAAGACAGAGACTTTCACTAAACTAATATCAACGAGTTCATTCTTGGTATCACCATCAGCACACACAGTATTGAGTAGAATCCTTTAGCTAGTATTCAACTGTCTTTAACCCATAACTGAAACACTCTTCTAATCTTCTCCGGAAACCAACCGGTAGTTCGTCTGCACGCTGTCTGACTACTGTAGGGTTATCTCAACACTCCTTCGGTTCACTAGCAAAGTTCAAGTTTTATGAGATAGCCACCATGAATCACATGTCCACGATGTAGGCGTCCCCACATCCAGCCATCACGTCAAGTCGGAAGCCCACAGGAAGGCTCGACTCCGACTTCTGCAGCAACCACATCCGTCCTTTTCCTTGCTCGTCCCCGCAACATAGGAAGAGTACACCAGACCAGACTTGAGGAGCAGCGCTCCGCAAACAGACAGGGTCAGGGACTCTATTCCTTGTCTCTGTTGGAAGATGACATCGGGGAGAACACCCTCTGCAGTCGAGTGAGTGAAGAGGCAGCTTGAAGGAAACCGCTGGTGTATCATATTCACGCGGTAACCAGGAAACTTGTGGACTGCAATCCAGCATGGACTACTGTGACTGTCTATGCCTTCTGGAAATTACTGCACTATCATTCTGCTCAAACATAGATATTGTAGAAAAATTAATTCAAAGAAAGTCTCTGACTTGTTACCATTTAGGTACCACTTAAGTTTTCTTTCTTGACGATATAAACAAATTAATGTCTGTGCCTGAACTCTCCCCCCCATTATGGCATAAAAACCCAGCAATTTAAACTTTACAAAAAATCAATACAATCATCATGAGCTACATTTGCCTAAACAAAATCAAAGAGGGTACTCTGGATTCTCCCATAACCATACCTATTAGTTATTTCTTTACTTCATACTGTTTATCTGTCATTATTACATCAATATTCATTTTTCCTGAACTTGCCTAAAGCTAAGTTCCTACAACAATCTCCGGTCACTCACCTCCACTTTCCCCTTACTTTAGGTGAGAAACTCAGACTGAACAAAGTTAGGTCTTGTTTAAAAAAAAACTACATAAGAAATACAGTTATATTTAACAACACAAATATTAGGTTTGTAGTTTGTCATAAAAACCCTGATAATAATTCTGACAACATCAATTATGAACAAATATCCATCCTTTTTACTAACATGATCTGGCTTCTAGATCTCAATTAATTGTGAGTCACAAATTTATGTCATTACCCTCAACATACCTAACAGTACCTTTGATCCTTCCATTATCCCTAATCAGAAGCTTCCATAGCTAAATTACTTGTGGTGGGAGACACTTCGATGATACTCTCTCTTTGACTTCTCCGTAGACTGAAAAATCTCCAACATAAACATAAAACAAATACAAGGGTTAACACAACAATGACAACAGTACTCCTAATTCCAAACCTAGTGCTGCTTCGGCACTCGTAGCCTCAACTCGAGGAATTGTACCTAACCCTAACAAAAATGGGTTTCTGAAAATTATTATTAGTAATACAATGATGACTAGGCCAAGAGAAATACTTTGCAAATGTCTAATATAAAAATTCTCAAAACCTATTGGATTCTCCAACAAAACCCTTTCATTATTTTCAATATGTGTCGTATAGCTTATATTCAAGTGTGGTATGGCAGCGGACCAATTTTCCTCTAAATATTCCTCAAGTGAAGGAAAAACTACATGTTTCGAAGACATGTGAATGGGGAATTCAAGTTTCCTAATTTTAGACCACGATGCGGGAATTATTTTTATAATATCAAACTTAGTTTTAGTATGAAAATCACAAGGATACATTTCACTGACACAAAGTTGCCCATATAAAAACAAACTACAATTGCATGGTACTAATACATCAATAGCTCCTGGATGACCTTAATTTTTCAATTATCTGACCTCATTTTTAGTAATAGTACAATTTGATTCTAATCTTTCTCTAGCATTTGTTAACAAATATCTTTCAGGACAAACTTGAGGAATAAGTAATTGCGAACCTACTTGGCAACTAAAAGAACACGCTTGTCCTAATTGTTCTGCTGTAGATCCTTTAAAGACTGCTTTAGGGCATAAGGCCCCTGTAACGGCATCTCCTGCCATCCTAGGTAAGTAACAAAGGTTTTCCTCATACGGCCTACAATCCTGTATTTCTTTACCTCTAATGGTCCTAATTTCATCTCCATTTGCAGCCAAAGTAGTAGGTTCATGATGTAATACACAAATAGACTATTTCCAAGCAAAAGGAATACCTATGAAATAATACAATCTCCACACTGACTCTTTTTGAACAATATGTACTTTTAATTTTACAAATAACTATTCCTCAAAGGTTCGGCATGTGCAAATTTTTAAATGAAAATAAGTTTGAACGTCCTTTACAGGAATAGCTAACCGATAACCATCTGGGTCAATCACTTTTTCGAAAAATTCATGTTTCAATTCCAAATTCTTTGGTGTGACTAGAACAGCTGGTATCATTTGAGATCTACATTGATCTAAAATGTCCATTCTAAAAAGGGTATAAGTTTGTTTGGCTACAAGTGCTACTGCTAATAATTGGGTTTGGTGTACTTGTGAAAATTCCTGTACTACAACGGAATGACTAGTTGTGATTGCACTGCTTAATTTATTCAAAAAATGTTGTCATGTTACTAAATGTTGCCTCTACTTTACCAAAAAGGTCTGCTATAACTGTATTTATTACCTACATTAACTTGATTTGAAAAGCTAGCTAACGATTCATGATTCGCCAAATCTTGTTCACTCATATCCTCCATATGATCAGCTAATTCCTGTTCATTTTGGAATGATGTTTCTACCTGATGTTGCATGGCTAAATCACAACACCAATTTGCTACTTCACCTAGAAAAGTTATACATCTTTTTACTCGTCTTGACCCTGGTATTAACACAATATCCTCTCCAGCAGCATTATTTAAAGAATCTAACAACGCTTCCGTGGCCAATAACTCGGATTTTTATTCCTTCTGTAAGTTGCATCTCTCTTTAGAATTAAAAGAGTTACATGTGACATGTGTGTTAATAGTGTCTGTGTTGCTGTCTAATTTACGAGGTCAATAAGATTGGAAGTGTTATGTAATGGATGATGTGTGCACAGTTACCTTAGTTAATTGTTGAAAATGAGCTCCAAAGATCACTCCAACAGGTAAGGGGTCGCTACGATCTGGTGTTTCTTTGACCACGACCTCTGATGTCTTGAGTGTCAGACACATCCACAACATGATGATGATGCTCATCACTATCTAAGCATCGGATGTTCTTGCTGTTCGTCTCTGTTTTTCCTTGCTCATAAGTGGGCGGTTGTTCTGTAACTCATTCAACGTACATCGTTTAACCCGCCAGTGCACGGGTAGAAAAAAATTACATAACTGCACGGGTTGGGTCTCTCAGACCCATAAATAAAATATGTAAAAAAAAATTGTTCTCTTTTTGATACTGTCTAGTATTATTTTTTTATAATAATATTATATATTGAACATACAATTAATGCACACACACATTTAAAAAAAAATAGTATAAAGATATTACATAACTTGTTTTGTAAACCATACACTTCTGTACAGAAGATAACAAAATAGAAATAAAAAAATACAAATTCACAATTAATGTTTATTTTTATGTTTTTTCATGCCTTCATGAGAAACACAATAGCCAACTAAACTTCACAAATAATTACAGTTAAAAAGTCATTACAAGAGAAGGCACTAAGCTTTAAATATAGGGATATGTTCTGTACTTGCAACATGTGTATTGCATTTCCCTTTTGTTATTATTATGCACAATCTCTTCATGCTATGCATGTGATTTACTGGACTGTCACTTTCCTTCAACCTGGATATTATTTTTGTAGCACTGCAAATTTTTTAAGAAAAAAAATCACAAATTTTTTGCCTTATTTACACATTTTCTAGACAACTTTTTACACAAAACCTGCTAGAGCATAAAAATAGCAAAATTGTTATTTTTGAAAGTTTTGTTGCCTTCACAAGAGGTAGTATCCACATAAAAGTCACTCATCATCTTT